>PVJI01004239.1:0-46496 GCA_004026765.1 Micronycteris hirsuta | reverse complement strand
ATGACATTCTGTGATTCTTAACTGGAATTTTACAGATGAAAGTCTGGATAATACATGGCTAAATAGGACTGACACCATGATTCAGACTCCTGGACCCCTGCCAACACCACAGCTCACGTCTACTGTCCTGCGGGAGAATAGCCGGCCCATGGGAGAGCAGATTCAGGAACCTGAGTCTGAACATGGTTCTGAACCCGACTTTTTACACAAGTAAGTAGTACAAGTTGATTTCTTGACAGAAAACCTGTAACTGTTAAAGAAACTAAGTAAAACTTTTTGTTCATCAGGCCATTTTACTGGTCAGTTCATGTGAAAACAAAGCCACAAATAAAGGTTAAATAATTTACATTAGACGATGTATAGTAAGTCTGCAAATGCATGTTTGCAGTTCAAAGACTTTTAAGTGCATGATGTCTCACTAACTGCTACTTTCAGGTGGAGTTTGCACAGTCATTGGGCAGGTCTGTTTCTTCTGAGGTACTTGCCAAGAAAACATTCAGGTCAATTCATTGACAAAAAGAGCCTATACTAGTCTGAATACCAAATAAGTAGACTGTATTAGTTTTATCATCCATTTAACTAATAGTACTTTATCTTGGTTAAGTTTATATTTTAAACTATTTGTAGTTTAAACTATTTGTAGATTTGTTGATAAATTCTGAGAAACAGTTGCCCTTTTGCTAAGAGAAAATCAAGATCTTACCTTTTCCTACCGTAGCAATTAAAATGTTTTCTAGTACCAGTGCTCTGAAAAATGTGATTGTGTGACTTTTGCTATTAAAAAAAAACCTTAACTTTTTCTTTGTTATTTTCACCCAACTTGGAAATTCTCTTAGTTTCTCACTTGTGTTCCTATTCATACTGGGGTAATGCTATAAATTACTCTGATGGATAAGAGGGAGAATTCTCACTTTAACTCAATAAATTAAGCTGGTTAGAAATAGAAAGAGGAGGTTTTAGAAATATTCAGATCCTGGATTTTCTTAAGGCAGCTTTGCTTTGAGGATCTGCCTTTCTTCAATGCTGAAATGGTAATTGTCAGCCACTGCATAACTGGGCATTCTCAGAAGGTGATTTTACCATATGACCAGCTTCCTACAAGGTGGGTTCTTCTTCATTAGAGCTGCCTGCCTTACTTCCCCGAGCTTACCACTCGTCAGTTCCTCGTAGTTGCAGTCTGCCACCTATTCTAGAGTGGTAGCCCCACATAATTATGTAAAGACAACTTCTTAGAACTTCATACAACAGATTTTATTTGCTAAAAAGTATTAAAGTTTACATCCTGTAAAAGTCCCAGAGGCGTGTTTATGCAACTGTTCATGTTCCAGTAAGTACTGAGTACAGGTGAAGACTTTGCTCAGCATGCACCTGACTCCAAATCTCCTCAGAAGGGCTGAGAAAAACTGTTGCGCCCTACCTTGTTCAATTCGAGGGTTCTGAGCTACCAGGCCAGACCTTTTTTTTTCTTTAGGGGACTGGCTGCCCAGCTAGGAACATTTGTGAATATGACAGCAGCTGAATGCAGAGACCTGAGAAGCACTCATTTGGCAGGGATTTGGGAAATGAAGCTGATAATAATTTAAGTACCTGTAGGGGAAGAAAAAGTTTCATCCACCCTCTTTGGGCTCTGGGCTGACTCTGAAGAGTCTGTCACCAATAAAAGGAGGGTTTATTTCCAGGACTTTTTTTTTATTTACTGCTTCTTAATTGCCTTCAGCTCAAAATAACTTACCTTAAAGAGGCATATTTGGGGATTTCCTTCCCCAAATAGCCATGGCCAGCTTCTCTTGGAGACTTAGGGATCCTTCTGGGCACCATACTACCATTTCTACGAGGGCAGATCCTTTGATAATGCTCTCATCCTTGGCCTGGAGTAACTCCAGCTAATTTCCCCTACATGGGGATTAGGCCAGCCAATTTATCATGGGACTTATTAGCTAATTTCATTATCTGCTGCCACAAGATGAATAATAGTGCTGTCTCTTAGTCCTCAGATGCAGATCTCTTGGTTAGGCCAGCCAAAATTAGAAGACTTAAATCGGAAGGACAGAACAGGAATGAACTACATGAAAGTGAGAACTGGAGTGAGGCATGCCGTGTAAGTGTCACGTCCAGTATCACAAGAACATAACTGTGTGGTGCTGGTTATTTTGTGGAATTACTTGGATTCCTCTGATGTTTGGTCTTAGGAGTTAAAATTATAATTCAGGATGTTACTTAGCATAGGACAGGAATGGAAGGCATGGGCCCTTGAGGTTTTCATTGTTTAAATCCTGTGCTACTACTTGCCAACTATGTGGCTTTGGGCAAGCTATAAAACCTCTGTGCTCAGATTCCTCATTTGTAAATTTGGGATGATAATAGTACCAACTACTTAAGAGCTTTTGTACAAATGGATACACAGCTAAATATTATGTTAACCACTATTACTGTTATTGTATTTAAATTATATTTCTTTCTGCCCTGGCTGGTGTGGCTCAGTGGATTGAGTGCCAGCCTGTGAACCAGGGTTGAAAAGGGTTGCCAGTTCAATTCCTAGGCAGGGCACATGCCTGGGTTGTAGGCCAGGTCCCTGGTCGGGGGGCATGCAAGAGGCAACCACACATGGATATTCCGCTCCCTTTCTCCCTCCTTTCCTCTTTCTCCCTCCTTTCCTCTTTCTCCCTCCTTTCCTCTTTCTCCTTCCTTTCCTCTCTCTCTCCCTCCTTTCCTCTCTCTAAAAATAAATAACTTAAATTGTATTTTTTTCTGAAGAGTTGAGATGAAATTTTGAACCAAATGAATGATCTTTAACTACATTAGAGTTCAGTATCATGATCTGTGCTGTCAGTCTATAGGTCGTAATTGGAAGGTGTGATTTTATCGGTTAGCCAACCTAAAGTAAGAAAGAGCCAGGACTCCCAAATTCAATGAATATGAACAGCTTTCTGACTGTACTTCTTCCTTATCAGTCGGGGCCTAATGGAGGAAGATGCTGAGCCCATCTTTGAGGATGTGATGATGTCATCCCGGAGCCAGTTAGAAGATATGAATGAAGAATTTGAAGACACCATGGTTATTGATCTGGTAAGGAAATTCAGTACATTTTTATTCTGTTAAAATATGTGAAGGCATTGGTGTAAAACATTTTCATTTTCAGAAACCTGGGGAGGAAGAGTGAGGTGAGGAGGAGGAGGAGGAGGGGGTAACACTGGCCAACAATGGGGAGGGCTAGTGTAAGTCTTGTGGGCATTTGGATGAGCTTCTGTGGTTTTTAAGCCTGCTTTCAAAGAAGTCCAATTTTGAACTCTGGCAAAGGAAGAATTGCTTACTTCTTTTTAACTTCTTGGAAAAACTGACACTAGATCTAATAAATAATCTTTAAAAAATTATATTTCTTTCAGATGAGTTGAGATGAAATTTTGAACCAAATGATCTGTTTCTTTTACACACTTGTACTTTTTTACCCCATTTTTAGTAACATCTTTATAGAGATATAATTACAATTAATTATTAAGGGGCACAATTCAGTGTGTTTCTTAGCTTACTCAGAGTTGTGCCACTATCACCCCAATTTTAGAACATTCCATCACCCCCAAAATAAAACCCATACCCTTTAGCAATCAACCCCCACCATTTTCCCCAGCCCCAAGCCCTGGGCAACCACTAATCTACTTTCTATCTCTACAGATATGCCTGTCTTGGACATTTAATATAAATGGAACTATATGGTCTTTTGTGATTGGCTTCTTTCACTTAGTATGTTTCAAGATTCATCTATATTGTTTATCAATTCATCCTTCTTTATTTTTTAAGAATATTTTATTGATTATGCTATTACAATTGTCCCATTTCTTTCTCCGCTTTATCCCCCTCTGCCCTGCATCCCCCTCCCGCCAGCACATACCCCACTGTCCACCCTAACTTAATTCATGTCCATGGGTCATACATATAAGTTCTTTGGCTTCACCATTTCCTAAACTATTCTTAACCTCCCCCTGTCTATTTTGTACCTACCATTTATGCTTCTTATTCCCTGTACTTTTTCATCCATTCTCCCCCCACCCCTCCTCACTGATAACCCTCCATGTGATCTCCATTTCTGTGATTCTGTTCCTGTTCTAGTTGTTTGCATAGTTTGTTGTGGTTATTGTTAGGTTTGGTTGTTGATAGTTGTGAGTTTGTTGTCATTTTACTGTTCACAGTTTTGATCTTCTTTCTCTTAGATAAGTCCCTTTAACATTTCATATAATAAGGGTTTGGTGATGATGAACTCCTTTAGCTTGACTTTATCTGGGAAGCACTTTATCTGCCCTTCCATTCTAAATGAGAGCATTGCTAGATAGAGTAATCTTGGATGTAGGTCCTTGCCTTTCATGACTTGGAATACTTCTTTCCAGCCCCATCTTGGCATGTACGGTTTCTTTTGAGAAGTCAGCTGAGAGTCTTATGGGCACTCCTTTGTAGGTAAATGCGTCCTTTTCTCTTGCTGCTTTTAAGACTCTCTCCTTATCTTTCATCTTGGGTAGTGTGATTATGATGTGCCTTGGTGTGTTCCTTCTTGGATCCAGCCCCATTAGGACTCTCTTGATCTTCCTGGACTTGCATGTATATTTCCTTTGCCCGATTGGGGAAGTTCTCCGTTATTTTTTCAAGTAAGTTTTCCATTTCTTGCTCTTTCTCTTTTCCTTCTGACAGCCCTATGATTTGGATGTTGGAACATTTAAAGTTGTCCCAGAGGCTCCTAAGCCTCTCATTTTCTTTGAATTCTTGTTTCTTGAATTCTGCTCCGAAGCATTGATTTGAGTCCTGGTTTCCTTCCCTTCAGTGTTGGTTCTCTGTATATTTTTCTTTATTTCACTTTGTATAGCCTTCACTTCTTCATTGTGAGGCCATCCATACGCCACCATTTCTGTGAGCTTCCTGACTACCAGTTTTTTCAACTCTGCATCTGATAGCTTGACTATCTGCTCGTCACTTAGTTCTCTATGAAAACAGAGTTTTGATTTGTTCTTTTATTTGGGTCATATTTCTTTGTCTTGGCACACTTGTTACATTGTAAGAGACAGGGCCTTAGGTATTCACCAGGACGGGGCAACGCACTTTGCTGCATTGTGGTGCTGTTTGTGGGGGACAGGAGGGAACAGTGCCACTTGCTCAGCTCTTGCCCTCTTTTCAGTCTCTTCCTGTACCCCTGTATTCCTGTCTCTTGTGCCCTCCTGGTGCTGATTTCCAGGTGGATGGGCTTGTGTACATTCTATGATCCCATGGCCCCTCCAATGGACTCTTCTGTGAGACTGGGAGTTCTTCCCGCTGCCAGAATTCCCACAGTTTTTATAGCCAGAGGTCAATTTGAGGCTTTCTTTTCCCACACTGGAACCCTGGGTTGCATGGTCTCACTCCCCAGTTGTTCCATACACGAATGTGGGGCTGCCCAGTCTGCCAGCCACTGCCTTGCCATGTGTCTTCTCTGCCCCTCCTACCAGTCTGGATAAATATTTTTTATTTTTTTATTTTTTTAATTACTTTATTGTTGTTCAATTACAGTTATTTGCATCCTCTCCCTCCCCTCCCCCCTCCCCCCACCTCCCCCCCAGCCTCCCACCTCACCCTTAGCTCCCTCCATGTGTCCTCTACAGTGATTCCTGAAAACGCCTCTCCCCATTGTCCCCTCCCCACTCCCCCACGGCCATTGATAGACTGGATAAATATTTTTTAATTCCTTGGTTGTCATACTTCCTGTATGGAAGTTCCAGTAGTTTCTTGTTTTTAAATTAGTAGTTGTTATCCATGTTTTGGTTGTGCAGGGAAACGAAGCGTATCCACCTACGCCTTCATCTTGGCTGGAAGCTTCCAGCCTCTTATACTTTAAATTGGAGAGTGACAATATACCCTATGCTCCAACACAACCAAAGCAGAATACTAACTAGGTATATTAAGACATTCACTTTGTCAGGGACAGTAATGCTTGGTGATTGTTTTTTTGTTTTTTTTTTTTAATTCCCATCCATTAGTGCTACATATTGAAGGTAATTATAGATGAAATGACATGGAGAAGAAAAAAACAGTGAGACCATTCAATGAAACAAGATTTGCAAATGTTTGACAATTATTTAAGTTGGGTGATGGGAACATGAGTATTCATCATATTACTTTCTCTCTTTGTATTAATTGGCTAAGGCTGCCAGTAAATACCACTGAGTGGTTGGCTTAAATAGCAGAAGTTTATTTTCTCACAGTTCTGGAGGTATCAGTAGGGTTGATTTCCTTCTGACATCTCTGTAACTTGTGGATGACCATCTTCTTCCTTTGTCTTTACATGATCTTTTCTTCTAAGGACATGAATTATATTGGATTAGAAACCACCCATGTGACCTCCTTTGAACTAATTTCCTCTTCAGAAGCCATACCTCCAAATAACAGTCACATTCGGAAATACTTGGGGTTAAGACTTTAACATATGAATTTGGAGACATGATTTATCCCATAACATTCTGCTTTATATGTTTTGATTTTCCCTGAGATCATGTCACTCCAGTCAATTAAGTTCTCTTTCCTGAGCCCATCAGTACCTTTCCGACTACCTGCCTTGGGGAATTCAGTGAAGTTCTGTCACCTAGCATGTGACCAATTTTATAATGCTGTGATGGAAAGGAATGTTCTATGTTTTTAGGCCCCCAAATTATTTTTAGACATTTACATATTCAGTCAATTCATAATTTGAAAGCCTTTTTTTCTTGTCTAAGTGATCATTAAAAGCCAGTTATTTTTTTAAATGTATGCTCCTTGTAAAAAAGCCAGATCCTTTTCCTTTCAAAAGTGACCCTTAGCAGTTCTGTATATTTATGGTACCACAGGAAATACTAGCTGCTTATTATCACAGTTCATTGTCCTAATTTATCTCCGGAAGAAATGAGCTAACTGGCTTCTCTTTCCAGCCCCCATCAAGAAATCGGCGAGAGAGAGCTGAGCTGAGGCCAGATTTCTTTGATTCTGCAGCTATCATAGAAGACGATTCAGTAAATGTTAAATTATTACTACCTTTTATTTATGGTTCTGGGTCTTTTTTTTGCATGAATTTAATGATTGTGTTTCTCATTTTCTAGGGATTTGGAATGCCTATGTTCTGAAGTCTGAAGAAAACTTATGAATCTGGAACTCTATTATTTAGAGCTAGAGGCCTATATACTGTGATAGCTTGTATGGGGAAAAACACTTTTGATGTGGTCTGATTTGTTAATCAAATGGTTGAGGTCAATCCCCTTTTGCAGTGACAGAAGAGGAGCATGTAAATTACCCATGGGAGTGTTGATGAATGTCACCTCAGAAAGACTGACCTGAAAAATCATTTGTGTCCTAACATAGGACTTACCCAAAACAGATGTGTTTTTTCTGGAAGGAGGAAAACATTTTAAATTTTTAAAACAGTTGTCAAGATAAACACTGTTATACACCTGTTTTATGAAAACTCCGCATTGAGTAAAAAAAAATATTTTTAACTTTATTTTCCTGTTGTACAATTTAAAAACCGTTTTAACATTTTGCCTTTTTATGTTTTAAAAGCTAACCATTTTTATTAAACCTATGAGTAAGCAGCTCATTTTAATTGCTGAAGAGTGTTTTGGAGCTCACTGGATTTGGTTGACTTTATGGAATACAGAAGAAATGTGGAGGAGCAGAATATTGACAAGCTAAGATGAAATTCTGACAGTGCATCTCTGCCAAAAACCACACACCCTCTATGGATATGGATTCCCAGATTTTATATACTCTTGAATAAAAAGGTTTATTTTTATTTATAACAGGGGCATAAAATAAGAAATGTCCATGCAGCCATTTTTCCAACAGATGCTGTACACCGTTCATTTTATATAGAATAGGGATTCAAATACAGTACATTTTCTATTGGTATTTGTTCTGTGCATTTTTAGCAACTTCTACCAGCAAATAAAGTATTCTCAGTAAAACAAAAATGGTTCTCAAGTTATCAGTTTGCTGTTTTTACCACTTATTTCATGCCCTGCCAAATTCAAGTTACATAGACTTCCATTTTCTTAAAAAGATAAAGAACTCCTTTGCCATGCAAAAGTAATTTTAAGTGTAACATAACTGTGTCTACTTCCCATGCACTTAATACCTTTATGCGCTAATTTTGTGAATTAAGTTTACCAATTATAGAAGTATGTGCTGCATAGAAGTCTGTGCTTAGAGGGTGAAGTTCCTAAGCTTACCTTGAAATACAGCTACATTTCAGTGTTAAATGTGCATATTAAGAATAATTATTTTGGGGAAAGAAATTATGAATCTTCAGGACAGCCTTCAATGGTTTAGAGTTACAGTCTGCTTAGACCTATTATGACTTGATATTACTGTTGTTTTTAAAAGCCCACTTAGTTGCTTCCTTTCTGATTTTTAAATTTTAAAGTAAGCCTCAATGTCTAAACCACAACTGTTTCTGGGCTGGTTTTTTAAGTAGCTACAACAGAATCATGAGGCTTGCCCTTTTACTAAAAATGAAAAGCATTTTTTAAAAAAATACAATCTGTGCACCCAGTGATTATCTTTTGTCCAGGAAAGCAAAATGCATTTTCTTCATCCTTTTAGTAAACAAACACAAAACAGATTTTTCTCAACATTTGTATAGTTCTGGAAAAAAAACTCAGTTGCCAAAAATGTTTTATCTGCTAATTTAGCAATTCCTGGGCTCCAGTTAGGGGGGCTGAGGTCTCGCTTTCATCCAGAGATGTGGACTTCACTGGAAGTGAAGGGGCAGGAATGACTGGACAGTCCAACACACCAGCCCTGCCTGTGGTTCTGGCCAGGGAGCAAGGTGGGAGGTGTCTTGGCACAGGCACAGATTGATCCTTTGCTTGACAGTCTCATGTGGAAAACAGATACTGACTTAGAATTGTAGACTACCGTGCAACAAAAAAGGCTTAATAGCTACTCCAATGGGTTTCCAGTTCAGTTTGAAATCAATCGAAATTTTGTATTTTCAGTGTCTCCTTGATTGGTTTTGCTAGTAATTCTGTAAATTGTACATTTGCAATATGAGGTTTTTTTTTCCTTTTGTACAATTTGAAACTGATGCTTCACCTTTCCTTTAATAAACTATTCAAAATCAGGCTGTGGTAGTCATCCTATTGTACTAGGAAAGCTTTAAAGAGATGATTTTCTGTCCTGCTGCTCTTGAGTTTGCTCTTTGAGATATTTGTTAAATGGTGGCAAAATTACTGTATCAGTGAGTTTTAAAGCAGAAATTTAGGACCATCTCATTAATTTTCTTTCATTCCTTGAATTTCCCATGAGAGAATGGATAGGCCAAGTTGTCTGTGGTTCAGGAGGAAGTCTCTTGCTGGCTGAGTTTTGGAGGAGGCATCCAGAGACTATCCACTGGTCTATATAGCCTGGGTGCTCCCCCTGCCTGAGATCTAGACCCTGGGCTTATGCATGCTTGTCCCCTAGCAGTGGTCCTTTAAAGACCACCTGGATTCTACTCTAGAAGTGAGAGTTTTTCTTGATACTGGTGCTAAAGGTCACACCTTATACTTTATGGGCCTGCCTGTGTATTTTGGGCTGTGTTCATTAGGTGGCCTACGATGTCTGCAGAAAAAGCAGGGATGCAGGGGATAAATCAGCAGGTGAGCTCTAGATGGTAAGGAGGGAGGGTAATACGGATGGGTTTGTCTCCCTGGCAGCTCCTCTTGAGGGGTATATGTTTATAAAACGAGACCAGGGCTTTACTCATGTCTGATTCTATCTTGGGATAAGCTTGCCAATTTCCCAGCTATTACCTGACTATGACTTTCAGTCCATCAAACATGGAGACAAGGGCTTAGTGCCTACTCAGTATGAATAGACTCTTCAGTATGAAAAACTCAGTTAAGGGTCCATTCCTGCCCTCCTAAGTGCCTTGTTCTATAGGGGTCTCTATCAAGCATCATGTTTTCAAGTACAGCTTTCTGCTCTGAAGAAAACAAAGGAGTCACTTCTCACCATTCAGCACAGTGGGACATGGTCAGAATCTACCTACCAAGGCTGCCACATCTGCCCAAATGTGTTGGCTAGACTTCACAGAGGCCCCAGACTGGCATACCACCTAATGAGTGGCCATAGCTCTTGCTTGGAGATCCCATGCTAACAGGTGCAAAGGACATGAAGACTAGTAGTTCTCACTAAAAGAATAAAGCCACAGCTCTCCAGAAATCTTCTGGAACCAGAAGGACATGAAATACATTTGTCAAACAGGTAAAGCGTAGACTAGTTTAAGAGTGGGGTGAGGGTCCTCCAGAGGCTTCTCTGAGTGGGCAGACCACATCTAAAGCACCAGCATCCGTTCATCCAGAGGCAGAGATTTGGGCTGGGGAGAACGAGACATGGTCAGGGAAACTGGAAGAACTTTTCTCAAAAAACAAGCACTGGAAGGATGCATGTGGATATGCTCCCCAGTACTCTAGCAATTCAAAAAAAAATGGCCACAATGGATGATGTAGGAAGGCTTGTCCAAATCAGTAGCTCTTTGGCTCCTTTGAGACAATCATAGTGGAGCAGACCACCACTTTTCTCATCCCACCTCCCTCATCATTTGAAAGGCAATACTCTGAATAGTGTAGAAAACAGGCTTGGAGTTCAGAAAAGTCTGCCTCAGTTCAAATCTCAGCTCCACCACTCAGTTGTGTGGCTTGGGTCAAATTGGTTGACTGACTTGGAGCAGGGACACTTGCAGGTTTTCCCTGCCCTCTACAGCTCTCAGTCTAAAAACAGACACTTGCCAGTGTTCTGCTCATTGAACCCAAATCCTCACTGGTTACAAGAATCAATATTTTTCTTTTTCCCCTTAAGGTGAGAACACCAGTTTGGGAAAGGCATTCTTGCACAGCCATCGATGAGAATACTGTCACCATTCTCAAGGCATTCTGTGGTTCACAGAGGCTGGTCTATTTCACATTGCTTCCAAGGTCTTGCAGCTTCAGGTTTCCTTGACCACCAGTTTGCTTTTTGGATGGGGCTTCTCCCACTGTCTCTCCTCCAAGGCTTTCTAGAAGCCTTTGCCCAAATGTTTTATTGGGCTGGTTCCCCTATTACAGCAGGCCCAGGCACAAGGCCCTTCTCAGCAACCAGATTTCACAACCTGGTAAAACACTTCTTGGTTCCTTCCTCAAAAAGGAAAAAATAAAAAGCACAAGTTTGTGTTTGCTACTATTCTTACATGGACTATAGCACAGTAGTCCCCAAAACAGTGCAAATCCTAGCCTGGCTGAACCCAGAAATTGTACTAGCCAGGGTTAAGCTGTTGAGTCACATAGTGACCAACCTGCCTGATTCTTCCTTAGCCAGAAGGCCTCTGAAAGTTCAACAGTCTGCTGTACCTCCTTTCCCAACTTCCAGTGGCTTACAGTATTTCTGCTGGTTCTGCTCTAGATTCCAAAGAGGAGTACAAAGAACCTCTGACCAAACACAGTATCTGCTCCTCAGGGACCTACCACCTAGTTAGGAATATAAATATATGTATAAGGGGGAAAAACACAATTAGTTGCTTAAAACCTGCTATAAGAAGAATCAGTTTGAGTTCATGATTTGAGATGAACTCATGGAGACCTCAGCTCCTTGAGCATGAGTAGACTGGAGAGCAAGAGTGTTCCAAGGTAGAGGCAACAGGACTGGGATCAAAAACTAGGCAAGCAAGGGAGAGACAGACAAGAACCTTTGTGGGCCAAAGACGTTGGAGAACAGTATTATCCACTGGAAGTGCTAGGGTAGAGGAAAGCAACAAAATCTGGACCTGCAATTAGTGTATTAGCTCAGAACAGTCTCGAGGAGGCCACAGAGATTATTGAGGCTGTTGCACACGTACTCAGGGCCCAACTAGAATGGAGAGTCCCATTGTCCAATTGGAGAGGGAGGAAAGATAACTCAACTAAAAATATAACTCCTAAGGTCTTAAGCCTGGCTTCCTGGAACGGTGGGGTTTCCTAGTAGAAATGCGGATAGTAGATGATGGTCACATACTGGCTTTGGTCAAGATGAATGTTAAATGATGCAACATCAAGCATGGCTTACAGACTTTAGGAGCCATGGGGCTGGAACAAGAGAAAGTCATCAATGCTGGGAGGACCCAAGGCTCTCACCACCGAAAAAAGCACACTCTATGGGGCACACTGCAGCAGCACTCCGTGGTTGGCTTTTCTGCTGAAACTACTTAAAATCTCCAGTTCTGGAATGACTCTTAACGCTTTACATACTCAATAAAGTTAAATTCTACAAGGATGGGGGAAACAGACAAAAACACTCAAGTCTCAAATTGATAACATAATTGTCGCCCAGTTACTAATGCAAATAACTTGACCATGTACCTTCAGTTTAAAGACAGAACTACAAAAGTCTTGAACTTACCTTAGGTTTATTATTGGTATAGTTGTAGTGGAAACTTTTCTATTTATTGTAGGATTAAGCAAATGAGTAAAGTACGTTGCAGATAATGGGAGTCAATTTTATCACTGTGGGAGAAGACAGGCATAAATATAGAATAGGGGAGGCAAAGAAGAATCTGTGTTACACTGAAATGAAAAATTTCATTATGAATTCATGATTTTCAAATTTTATACTTACATATGTAAAATACATATTTATATATACGTGTTCCCTAAACACATATATATACACATATTTGTATAAATATTTCCTAGTCTGCTGAAAATACCTACAAGCACTGACACCCCAGTATCAATGGAATCAGCCGGTACCAATCCCAGCTTCTAAATTACACCTAAAAGAAAACAAAGCTCTGTGAGAAATCACTATTCTAGGGCTGATACATTATCATATGTCAAAAAATAAGTATACAAAAAGTGATTAAGTCATATCAAAAGGATTGAGCCAACGTGAGGGAGCTCCCAATGGCCAAATCAGGAAATTTTGTACATCAAAATAAATAACAGTAAACTTTAAATCCAGGAGTCTAAGTTTTTTTATTGATAGACATATTCATTCACTAAAACATTTATGAAACACCTATTGTGTATGGCTCCCAATCTCAAGAAAATAACTCTTGGGGTAGGGTTAAGGATGGGACAAGGAGAAAAGAGTAACAAACTACTACAATATGTGCTTGAAAATTTGATAGGGTAATAGCATAGAAAAATTAATTATTTCAGGAAAAGTGTTTTTAAAAATCCACGAGTCTAAACTGACACTAAAACAATAAAAACAGAAAGAGAAAGCTCTTCCTCCCAACAGAGCACCAACTCATACATGCAGACATAATGACAGGGTTGGAAACATATTTTTACACTCGATAATACAGAATAGCTGATGGAGGCAGGAACCATCAATGGGTACTTGAAGGTATTGGATAAGAGCTTGTTGACAGATAGGCTTAAAGAATGCTCCCAAATGAGTTATTGATTACAAAGAAAAAATGGTAGCCTTTACAACCACTACCTTAACCAAGTGACCTAAGTCAATTCCATCAATAATGGAAAAACAACTAACATCATGTGTTTCCTAATGTAACGAACACTCATGTATTACTCTTACCTGGATCTAAACATCTGGAAAAATATCAACTCAAATTGAGGGACATTCAACAAAATAGTTGGTGAACACTCTTCAAAAATGTCAATCATAAAAGAATATGTAAAATAATGAGCCTTGTTTCCTAGGAAATAAAAACTGCATTTCGGGGAAACAAAGGGTCATGATTCTGCAACTTTCTCTCAAATGGGTCAATAAAAATAATAATATAAATGTATGGAAGAGATGAAACAAATGTAGAAGATGTTAAGAACTGGAGAATTTACATGAAAAGTATATAACACAAGTCTTGCAATATTTTTAAAAGTTTTGAAATTTCCAGAAGTTTTTTAAATGTGAGAACACATTTCTAAACTAACATGGGGTATTCATCTTACTGAGGATCTATTCTGTTAAGACACACATGGAAACCTCATTTAATCCTCAACAAGTCCTGGGGGAAGTAAAAGATAGGGAGTATTATTTAAAAATAAGGAAACTGAAGCCTAAGCAGATAAATACCTTACCCTTAAAAGCTTATTATCTCACCTGTAGGGGAAGAAAAGTAATTCCTCCAGGGGTGAGGAGGGGGAAATAGGGAGGAGGGAGGGAGGAAAACAATACACAGAGGTGTTAAATAAGGGACAGCTTTAGGTGACAACACTGTGTACTGTTTCCTTTCTAGCTTTCATGATTTTTCAGATTTCTACCATAAAAAATGAAATGTATGCTCAAAAATATACCAGTTAATATTTTTAATCAAGCAAATAATTTTACAGTAAGGCACAAATGAAATCTTTCTAGAATTTAATAAACTTAGCCATTCCAAGTAGCTGCTTGGATTCTCAGGTTTCATGATTGCAAAAAAGGCAGGGATGAGTTCTAATAGCCAGTTAACTAGCTCTTGGCTTATTTTCCTTTGAATTGCTTACAGTGGAATATTTGCATGCTTCCTCCAAGGACGCTGTACCTTCTTGCTAGCTAAAACATCCAGGTCACAGCAGATTCGGGCACGCGTAGAGGAAGGCTGAATGATGTCATCCACAAACCCTGGTGAAGCACAGAAAAGGGAGATTATCTGTACCCGCAGATGATGCCACCCTCCAATCATGTGCTCCGCCTGGGCACCATCTCTGGGACCCACAATGTGAGCTGGGTCCAACTTGATATAAGAGGGTCTACGCCCTGTGAACCATTTCCTGCATCCGTGGAGCTCCCATTCCTCTGGCAGGTCCCCAACTTTACAAAAAAAAAAAGAGAAAATGTGACTCCCCTCCCTGCCAAGATGAAGTCAATAAGAAATAAAATAAATGTGAATTTTCAAAACTAGCTATAATTCCTCCCATTCCTGTATACAAGCCCCTCCACAATGTGACACTGTCACTCCAACCACCAAGAAGTAGATCCTAGCCCTGGCCGGTGTGGCTCAGTTGGCTAAAGCGTCATCCTATAAACCAAATGCCCGTGGGTTCAATTCCCAGTTGAGGCACATGCCTAGGATGCACGTTCCATCTCCAGTCAGGGTGCTTACTGGAGACAACCAATTGATGTTTCTTTCTCACATCAATGCTTCTCTTTCACATCAATGCATCCCTTTCCCTCTCTAAAATCAATAAGCATGTCTTGGGATGAGGATAAAAAAAATTAGATTCTATTTATCTGGCTCTATGACTTGCCACAAATGTGACAAAAGTGACACTGTGCAACTTCCAAACCTAGGTCCCAGGGCACTTTGCAGTTTCTCCTGTCTTTTGCTGCCCTCAGGACACCCTGTAAAGCAGCACTGACTAGCCTCCTTAGTAAGAAACCAGATGGAGAGATTCTAATGAGAGCCAACACCAACCATTAAGACACCACCTTGGACTAGCCGGCCCCAGTCAAGCCACCAAATGACTACAGCAGAATAACTGATCCCAGGCAAGGCCAACAGAAGAATCACCCAGCTGAGCCCAAACCAAATCATTGATTCACAGAACATGAGCAAAAAAGGAGGGGAGGGATTGCTTTAAGCCACATTATTTTGTGGTGGAGTTTTACACAGTACTAGGTAACTAGAAGAAAACTAAGAAATTTAGCCATTTCAGCAATATTGCTTGAATCATGGTTACCAAAGCAGCTTATCAGGCCCCATTGTCCTTAAGTGATGACTGCCCAGGGCCAACCCCAATCCTTAACAGTCTACAGATTTGAGTACAATAGCAAAAGTCCCAGTTACTGGGACTTCTTGTAAAAAAAAAAAAAAGAACAAGCAAGTAACCCAACAAATGAGCCAAGCTGCCCTCCTGCCACAGTGCCTACCTCTCACTGCTGCAGGAAAAGGGTTGGCAAACTTGTCAATATATTCTGCTTGAGCATCTTCCACATTCTCACGCCCTTTGAAGATGATCTCCACAGCACCCTGTCATGAGAGGAGTTAATGAATTTAGATGGAGATCCCAACCTGGACAGACTTCCCTCAAGTCATTACCCCTGTCTGTGGTTGCAAACTTCTTGGTAAATCAAAGTGTACTGGAGTAAAGGGCCAGCTCCAGGCACCAGGGCACTGAGGTAGGCACTGCCTGGAGCCATCCATCACGTTTCCAGGGGCTGTGTGATGGGAGACTCGGAGGTAACAGGCAAACCCAGGCAAAGCCAAGAGCTGCTCTCCCCAGATTCCATCCTATCATCAGCCAATTGCACTTATCCAAAGATGTGTGGCCTAGTTTTCACTACCAGATCCAAGGTCCCTGCATCAAAAGGAAGTAAAATGCTATTTTCCTTTTCCATTATCCTGAGCCCTGACTACAAGATTCCATGGCCAGAGGAGGACACACACTGAACTGCACGTGCAGATATATGGGGGACTAAAGATAAGCCTTCACATCAGGACCCCTAAAAGTCAGCTGGGGGGATTATCTAGCTCAACCTCAATAGCTATGTCAAAGCAAGAAAGGAGTAGGGAATAGGATGAGCAACAGGAAGTCCCCTGCCCAAAGTCACCAGGGTCAGAAGTACAGTTCAGCTTACATGGGCTCAAAGGAGTGGCTCTGGGGCGCTCCCTAGGAGAAGAGATGGGGTTTGGGGAAATGTCCAGTTCTCGCAAAGGCTGGTTCAGCCAACTCATCCCTTTACTGAGGATCTCAAAACCTACTCTGGGCTCTTACCACCCTGAGCCTGAAGATAACAGCATGGGCTTCCTGAAGTGAGAGTGCAGGACAGGAGGCAGAGGGGGCCCTGGGGCCCCAGGAGGGAGGAAAACTCATCAAGATCTAGGCCCCAACTCTGGAGTCCTGGCCCATCCTGGGGGGCCCTGGCCTCAGTGCAACATTTCCCAGGAGCTTTGAGCTCCTGCTGGGAGAGCACAGTCCCTAGACCCAGGAAAAGGAAAAGCTGGAGGTTCTCACCTTTGCTCCCATGACTGCAATTTCCGCTGTAGGCCACGCATAGTTGGTGTCACCACAAAGGTGCTTGGAGCTCATGACATCATAGGCACCACCGTAAGCCTAGAACAGACCCAAATGCCGAATGTTAGAGCTCAACACAACCAGATCATGTCCCTAAAAGACTCTAAGGATCCAAACAAAGTAAGGACAAAAAGCAAGAACAGCCTCCCGGGCTACTGAAAGCCCAGTGTCTGTGAGGCCAGGGAGCCAGAGCAGAGAACACTGGGCGCCGGCCAGAGACCTCTCACAGCGAACATTCACTGTCTTCATGGCTCTTCCCACTGCTGTCTTCAGTTCCCAGAGAGGGGCATGGACATATCAGCAGGGTGTCTTTCCAGGGCTAAAAATGCTGCCCTCACACGACCCTTTTAAGGGTGAGTGAGGTATCCCCTCCTTCCCCCACTGAAACTCTTGGCCAGACCTCCAACCACAATCATGCTGCCAGGACTGAGTGGGCTCACCGCCTCCAGTGTAAGTTTCTCACCTTTCTGGTGATGACTGTGACTTTGGGCACAGTTGCCTCAGCAAACGCGTAGAGAAGCTTGGCTCCATGCCGGATGATGCCCCCGTATTCCTGCGCTGTGCCTAGGTCATGAGGAAGAGTTACTAGATACCCATAAAAGCCTTCACAATGTCTGCCTGCCACTCTCAGCTGTAAGGTCTTCCCCTGCTCCCCAAAGGGCTGGGGGAGGACCACCCTCACCGCCCCATCTTCTAGACACCCTGAATATAGAGAAGTCACAAATCTTCAGGGAAGTCTGCAAAAAGATCTCCAAATGAAGTGGGTAACTCATTGGACAAAGCCACCTCTCCCGGCCCCCACTTCTGTCAATGACTTACCAGGCAGAAAGCCAGGGACATCAACAAAAGTGATGAGTGGAATATTGAACGCATCACAGAATCGGACAAAACGAGCCCCTTTTACAGATGAATTAATATCCAAGCATCCTAGGAGAGAGATTATCCACACTGAGCTTCTGGGCAATTCCCAGTTCCGCTCACAGCAACCACCTAAGAGCTGATTTACTTCTATGGAGACACCAAAATCTCCTCATCAGAGAATGGTAAAGGGGAACACTCACAATCCAGGGGAAAAAAGGCAGATGAGAGAACCCACCTGGTATTGGCCAAAGAGGGCCCAGGAGTGGCCCAGCCCCACAGGCTCTCTTGCTGGGAGTGCAGGCCAGACAGTCAGGCTCTGCCTCATTCACTGAAGGACCTGAGGCACAGGCTGGTTTACCCGATGGAACCAGTAACCAGAGGTGTCACTCAGGGACTGGTCATGGAACCAAATTCTGGCCCCACCAATTATAGCTATATCTCCCTGGGAAATTCCTTCACGTTTCTGAGGCTGAGGTTCCTCACCTGCAAAGCAGGGACGTTACCACCTCCTACCAAGGTTGTAAGGATTAAAGGAAATCTGTAAAGTGGCACAAAGTAAAGAGCTCAATTACTAGTAAATCTCCCCTTCTAGAACAGTTCTGAACCTATTTTATGAAGCCAGCATGACCTTCATACCACCAAAGAAGCGTATTATGACAGAGAATGCAGCCCAAAGTCCCTCATCAACACAGAAGCAAAATGTCCTAAAATATTACCAAATGAAATCCAGCAAGATATAAAAGCTAGTGCATCATGACCAAGAATTCAAGGTTGATTTAACCTGTGCAAACCAGTGAAGCTATTAAACAAAAGAAAAACCATATGATCATCTCAACAGATACAGAGAAAGCATCTGACAAAATTCAATAATCATTCATAATTAAAATCTAGCAGTAAACTAAGAGTACAATGGAACTTCTACAATCTTATAAAGAGTATCTACAAAAAAACAACATATTCATGGATCAGAAGAATAAATCAATCTCCAATTTGATCTATACTAGTGCTGTCCGGAAGAACTTTTTATGATGATGGAAATGTTCTCTGGTTCTGCCAGTCAACATGGTAGCCACACGTGGCTATTACAGACTTGAAATAGGGCCAGTACAACTGAGAAACTAACCTTCTGATTGTATTTACTTATTACATTACATTAATTAATAAATAATTACTTAAGTAATTAAACTATTTTAATTGTTTGATTTAATCATTTTTAAAGTTTAATAGCTAGCACTAAACTTTTAAACTGGACATATCTATATTTTCAAGCAATCCCTACCAAAATCATAAGAGGTTCTTTTGTAAAAATTGATAAGCAGATTCTTTACAAAGGAGACAGAATAGTTAAAACAGTATTTAGAAAAGGAACAAATAGGAAGAGTTACACTAGCTGACTTCAAGACCTACTTACAAAAAGCAGGGTTTCTCAACCTGGGCGCTACTGACATTTTGGATGGAACGGTTCTTTGTTGTGGGGGTCTGCCCTGTGCACACAGGATGCTGAGCAGGCTCTCCGGCCTCCGCTCTGGAGAGCATAAACCCTATTCGGACCTGTGACGACCAAAAACGTTCCCAACACCGTCAAAAGTTTCAGGGATATCAAAACTGCCCCAGGTTGACAACTATAAAGTTACAATAACCAATACAATATTGCAGAGGCATAAGGCAGGTGGAAACAACAATGAAACAGGACACAGATTGTGAAGAAACAGACCTAAAAACTGATTTTAGACCAGGTACCAAAACAGTTCAATGTGGAAAGAAAGACTTTTCACAAATGGTGATGGAACAATTAAACATCTGTAGAGGAAAAAAATGAAAGTAGACTTCATTTCATCTATAAATTACATATAAAAATAAGCTTAAAATGGATTTTAAACCTTAACACAAAACCCAGAACTACAAAGCTCATAGAAGACAATATATGGCTATCTTTGCAATCTTGTGGTAAACAAAGATTTCTTGGACAGGACACCAAAAGCTCTAATAATTGATAACAGCATCGATAAATGGGGTTTCATTAAATTTTTTTAAATGAGTCAAAAGATAGCATTAATTAAGTGAATAGGCAAATCACACACAAGAAAAAAAATATTTGTAATACATACAGCTGACAAAGGACTGACTCACAACCAGAATATATAAACAATCCTAGAAATCAACCACGTTTTATATCTTGTTTTGGATGCTAATTACAAGCCTGTATACAACTGTTAAAACCCATTAAAATGAGCACTAGAAAGTTATGCATTTTATTGTGTGTAAATTATAACTCGATAAAAGAAAAATTTCAATCTCCCTTCCCCCATCTCTATTCAAAATCTATGTTAATAACTGAAATAAAGAATCTGAGTTATGAGTCACAGGATAAGTAAATTAAATTAAGAAATTGCAAAAAGTACAGAGACTAGAATTAAAATCAAACATACAAAAATAAAAAAAGTTGAGCACTAACAACCCAATAGGATGTAATCATCTGGAAAATGAATGCAGTCAGAATAGAAAACCTGCGGCCCTGAGCTGCCAGCAGGTCGCAAGTCCAAGCACTGGACCTGTTCATTTTAGGCCCTGGTCCCAGGCCTGTGAGATCACCTGGCATCCCGACAGTGCCCAACCAACTCTAATTCCTACAAGGGCAAACTGAGAACCAGAATGGAGACCTCCTCTGTAGCTGCTTTTTTAGTAACAAATAGGAAGTGAGTAAATTCACGAAATGAATAAGGCTTTCTTCAAAAGAGCAGTAACCTACTGAACTTCCACAGTTGCCACTCCATCAACATCACAAAGAGTTACTGAGTCAAGGAACTACAATGAAACCAAGTGTTCAGACTCCAGCCAGGACCGGGGTGGGCCCCTGGAACAGACATCCTAGGTATCGGCAGATAAATTGCCCAGGAAGAGCCAAACAGTTTCTTAAAAAGTGGGCTTGTAAAAGTCAACCTGTGCTGTACGGCACTGGAACCTGCAAATGCAGTCGCGGACAAGACAGACCTTTAAGCAGACTCAAAAAATCATGTAAAATCCACACCAGAGAAAGAGAGACACACACAGAGAACACCGTTCCTAGTTTTGAAATCCACACACAGAGAGACAGACACAACCAAGAAGAAGAACTGAAGGGATATGGGAACAGTTAAGAACTTACTCAGGACAAAATGCATTTTCAGTACATGTAAATTCCTAATTTTAAAAACTTTTTCTAAACACAAAATGGTAGAGTAGGCAGCTCTCAGCTCCTGTCCTCCAAGACAAATATCAAAAAAAGAGCAGAAACTATCAGAACCAACTTTGTCAAAACTCTGGAACAGGCAAAGCTTTACAACTAAGAAAGCTAAATGAAGAAAAATGCAACTTAAAAACAGTAGGAAAGCTGTGTGGCAGTTTTAATTACACTTTGCACCACACTCTTCCTGGTTCAAGAGGGAGCAAAGGTGACCTTAGTCACAAATTACTGTGCAGATCTGTTCTAACTTGTCTGGGGGCTACATGAACATTGATACAAGACTTTTATCTCTGCTTCACCTAACTCAGAACTCACTGGGCCACAAAAGTGACCCGCTTTGCTCAAAGATATTCTAAGGCAAAGGAACAAACTGCAGGTGGCTGAGGTCACCTAAGGCCTGGGAGGAAAAAAACAATCAGTTTCTCTGGGTAATTAGGGAATTTAAGAGCACCTGTGTTCGCAGGGACCCTAGAAAGGAACAGATATTCCTAGGACCAGATACATGCTCAGAAAATACCTGAGAAGGAGAAACAGAAAGTACCTTGAAATGAATGAAAATGAAAACACAATATTACAAAACCAAAGACCTGAGGAAGACCCTAAGCTTTAACCTCGAGCTGATCCCTAAACTCAGTTTAATTCTGGCTAGCATAGAGCCAACTTACAAAACTAGGAATGGTGATTTCTTGGACTGTTTTAGCACCTGACTGATGTTCAATGAAATCTCTGTCAAAACACTAGCTAGACACAAGTAAAGGAAAAGAGACCAGTGATCCCACAAAACAAGGAATATAACCTCCACAAAACTAGTTGGGAAAAGTCAATGGACAAATGGACTACTACAGCATTCAACAATCAAAAAAAAAAACAAGTCCTGGAAAAGGGGAGGATATGATTTCTAGAGTTTCCACATTGTAATATTCAAGTGTTCAGTTTTCAACAAAAAAAAATAAGGTATACAAAGAAATAGGTAAGTACAGTCATTCAAATAAAATAAATTAGCCCTGGCTGGTGTAGCTCAGTGGATTGAGCGCAGGCTGGGAACCAAAGGGTCGCCGGTTCGATTCCCAGTCAGGGCACATGCCTGGGTTGCAGGCCAGGTCCCCAGTGGGGGCCACGTGAGATGCAACCACACATTGATGTTTCTCCCCATCTCTTTCTCCCTCCATTCCCTTCTGTCTAAAAATAAATAAATAAAATCTTAAAATAAAATAAAATAAACTGACAGAATCTAGGCATTGAACTTACAAAGACTTTTAAAACAACTGCCTTAAATATGCATAAAAATGTAAAGAAAAACAGAGAACTAAAAAAATCAGGAAAACAGTGTATAAAGAAAATGAGACTATGAGTAACAAGACAGAAAATATAAAAGGGAAGCAAACAAAAATTCTGGGTCTGAAAAGTACAATAAATGAAATGAAAAATGCATTACAGGGGTTAAAAGCAGATTGGAGCAGAGAGAAGAAAGGACCAGGAAACTTAAATAAAGCCAATTTGAATTATCCAGTCTGAGGAGCAGAAATGAAAGAAAAAAATGAAGCAAGTAGAGACTAAGGGGCCTATGGAATAGCATCAAACAAACCAACATATACAGCCAAGAAGTACCAGAAGGAAAAGTGGAAGGGAAAAAAGCAGAGAGATTATTTGAAGAAATAATGTTCAAAAATCTCCCAAATTGACTCAAGACATGAAACTACAAATCCAAGACACTCGAACTCCAAGGAAGATAAACTCAAAAGGCACACGATGAGATATCTTATAGTCAAACTATCAAAAGACAAAAGACAGGATCTTGAAAGTAACAAGATAAGTGACTCATCAGATAGAAGAGATCCAAAATAAGACTATCAACTGATTTCTCAGGAGGAACAATAGAGGCCAGAAGACAATGAGATAACATTCACAGTGCTGAAAGAATAAAACTGTCAACTAAGAACTCTCTATACTTGGCAAACTGTCCTTCAAAAATGAGATGCAACTTAAGACATTCCCAGATAAACAAAAGCTGAGGAGAGTTCATTATCACTAAGCCTGCTTCATAAGAAATGGTAAAGGGAGTCCATCAAGTTAAAATGAAGGGATACTAGACAGTATTGCAAGGCTATGTGAAGAAGAAAATAAAGACTTCCAGCCCTAGCTGCGAGGTTCAACTGGTCAGAGCATCATCCCTTACATCAACAGGTTGTGGGTCTGATTCCCCGTCAGGATGGATTCCTAGTTGGGGGGCCTGCAGGGGACAACAAATTGATGTTTCTTTCTTTAAAAAAAATTTACATCTATTTTTAGAGAGAGGGGAAGGGAGAGAGAAAAACAGGGAGAGAAACATCAATGTGTGGTTACCTCTCACGCACCGCACCCCCGACCGGGGACCTGGCCAGCAGCCCAGGCACGTGACCTGACTGGGAATCAAACCAGTGACCCTTCGGTTCACAGGCCGCCAGCACTCATCCACTGAGCCACACCAGCCAGGGCTGATGTTTCTCTCTCCCTCCCCATCCTCTTCCTCTCTAAAACTCAGGAGACATATCCTCAGGTGAGGCTTAAAAACAATTATTTTTTTAAAAAACAACTTTTTATAGATAGAAAGATCTCCAATAAAAGCAACTACACAGAAAAATACAAAAACCAGAATTACAGTATTTTTGGTTTGTAACACTACTTTTTAACATGATGTAAAAAAACAAATGCAACCCAGAAAGGTTGACTGGTGAATTCTACAAAACATTTAAAAATGAAATTATACCAATTCTCTCTGGTCTCAGAATACAAATCAGAAAGTATATTTACTAATTCATTCACTGAGGCCAGCAGTACCCTATAAGCAAAACCTGACAAAGCATTACAAGAAAACTACAGACCAGTGTCTCTCAGAAACACAGATGCAAGAATCCTCAATAAAATATTAGCAAATAAAATCCAGCAATGTATAAAAATAATTATATACCACTTCCAAGTGGAATTTATCCAAGGTATGCAAGGCTTATTCAACATCTGAATATCAATTCATGTAATCCATTACACCAACAGTCTATACAAGAAAAATCACAGGAGTAAATCAACAAGTTCAAAAAAAGCATTCGCAGACTCCCTTACCTACTCATGATAAAAACTCTCAGGACGCTAAGGAATAGAGGGGAACTTTCTCAGCTTGATGAAGACTACCTACAAACATCCTACAGCTACAACAGTGAAACACCAGAAGCCTTCCCACTAAGATCAGGTACAGGCAGGCAAGAATGTCTTCTCTCGCCACTTTAAAATTGCACTGGACGTCCTAGCTAATATAATTTTTTTAACAGCCTATAAAAGGTATACAGACTGGGAACAAAGAAATCAAACTTGGTTCACAGATGACCATAACTGTCTACATAGAAAGTCCTGAATGTTCACAAGAACTCCACTGGACCTAGTATGCAACTCTAGAGAGGTTGTAGGAACAAAGTTAATACACAAAATCCATTGCCTTCCTACACACCAGCAATGAATTTGAACCTAAAAACACAATACCACTTACATTAGCACACCCCACAAAAAAATACAATCTAACAAAATAAATTAATCTAATAAATTAGATAATTCTAAGAATATACATACAGAATATATGTAAGGAAAACCACAAAACTGGTAAACAAAAGGAAATAACTAAATAAATGGTATCCCATGTTCACAAATAGGAATTCTCAATATCAAGAGGTCAGTTCTGCCCTGACTGGTGTAGCTCAGTGGACTGAGCACAGGCTGCGAACCAAAGGGTCGCCGGTTCGATTCCCAGTCAGGGCACATGCCTGGGTTGCAGGCCAGGTCCCCAGTGGGGGCCACGTGAGAAGCCACCACACACTGATGTTTCTGTCCCTCTCCTTCTCCCTCCCTTCCCTTCTGTCCAAAAATAAATAAATAAAATCTTTAAAAACAAAAAAAAGAGGTTAGTTCTTTCCAAATTGATGTTTAGATTTCATGCAATTCCAACTCAAAATCTCAACAAGTTATTTTTTGGATATCAACAAATTGATTCCAAAGTTTGTATACAGAAGCAAAAAACCAGGACAGCCAACACAATATTGAAGAAGAACAAAGTTGGAGGATTGACAACACCCAACTGCAAGGCTTACTATAAAGCTACAATAATCAAAGCAGGTCAAGGAAAAGACAAGTGTCCCAGGAGAAGGAAGAGCTGGCTGAGGCTGTATTTCAGTAAGCACCCACTTCTACACACCAAGATTTGTTCCAATTTGAAAACTCCCCCCCTAAAAAATTAAAAGTGGGCAAAAGACCCTGAACAGATACCTCACCAAAGGAAACATACACATGGCAAATAAGCTTATGAAAGATGTTCTGCATCATGTATCATCAGAGAAATGCAAATTAAAACAACAATGAAATATCGCTACATACCTTCTAGAATGGCCAAAATCCAGAACATTGACAACAACAAATGTTGACAAGGATGGGAAGCAACAGAAACTATCATTCACTGCTAGTGGGAACGCAAAATGGGATACCTACTCTGGAAGACAACTGCACTATTTCTCATAAACTGAGCATACTGTTACTATGCAAGCCAGAAACCACACTCCTCCGTATTAACCCAAATGAGTTGAAAACATACGTCCAGCCCTGGCTGGTATGGCTCATTGGATTGACTGCCAGCCTGCAGACAGAAAAGTTGCTGGTTTGATTCCCAGTCAGGGCACATGCCTGGGTTGGGGGCCAGGTCCCCAAATGGGGGCATGAGAGAGGCAACCGATCGCTGTTTCTCTCCCACATCATATTTCTCTCCCTTTCTTTGTCCCTCTTTTCCCCATCTCTAAAAATAAATAAAATCTTTTTTTTTTAAAGAAGGAAAACATATGTCCATGCTAAAACCTATACACAGATGATTTTGCAGCTTTATTCATAATCACCAATACTTGGAAGCAACCAAGATATCCTTCAGTAGGTGAATAGATAACTGAACTGTGGTACATCCAGACAGTGTAATATTAATCAATGCTAAGAAGTGAGCTATCAAGCCATGAAAAAACATGGGGGAAACTTAAATGCTATTACTAAGTAGAAGAAGCTAATCCAGAAATGCCACATACTCTATGATTCCAACTATATGATCTGGCAAAGGCAAAACTATGGGAACAGTGAAAGGATCAGCGGTTGCCAGGGGCACCAAGTTATCACAGTTGAGGGAAGGAAGTGACGAACAGGTGGAACACAGAAGATGTTCAGGGCACTGAAAGCATTTCGCACGATGCTGCCATGGTGGACACGTATCATTAAAAATCTATCAAAGCCCACAGACTGTACAACACCAAAAGTGAACCCTAATGTAAACTAGAACTTAGGTGGCAACATGTCAATGTACTTCCATCAGCTGTAAAAAATGTCCCACTCTAGTTCAGGACACTGCCAGCAGAGTGAGCTGTGTGTGTGTAAAGAGCCCAGTGTATATGGGAATTCTCTGTAGTTTCTACTCACTTTTGCTGTGAACCTTAAAAAGCTCTAAAAAATAAAGTTAATTCTTTTTTTAAAAAAAAGGATTGTACACTGTGACAATGTTGGATATATTCCAGGAATGCAAAAGTGGTTCAATATACAAAAAACAATCAATTTAATATATTACATAAATGAAATAAAAAACAAAAACTAAAGATCATCTCAATCGACACTGAAAATTTAGAATCCTTGTGCATTACTAGTGGGAATGAAAAATAGTATGGCCTCTGTGGAAACTACACAGTGTTTCCTCAAAAAATTAAAATTACCATATGGCTCAGTAATTTCACTCCTAGGTGTATGCCCAAAAGAACTGAAAACATATTCAAACAGGTGCTTGTACACCCAAGTTCATTCCAGTATTATTCACAACAGCCAAAGACTAGAAAGAACCCAAGTATCAATCGACAGACGAATGATTAAACAAAATGTGGTATATACATGCAATGGAATATTATTCAGTCAAAAAAAGATCAAATTAAGGACAAATATTGTATGATTCCACTTACATGGACTATCTAGAATAGGTAAATTCATAGAAACAAAGAGTAGATTTCGATTACCAGGGGATAAGGGTAGGGTGAGAAGGGAGTCCCTATCTGGGGTGATTTGAAAAGGTTTTGGAAATAGTGGTAATGGCTGCACATTGTGAATGTAATCAACATCACTGTATCATACACTTAAAAATGGCTCAAATGGCAAATTTTATATATGTTTTACTAAAATAAAAAATAATTAAAAAAAAAAACTTTTTCTAAAGACAAGAAAAAAATGACCATGGCAGAAACAAAAGATGAGGCTGGGTCCATAGGGGAGAGTGCATTCATCCTACACAGGAACTCAAAACAAATCTAAGAAGGAAAGTAGCGAGGAGGAAAGCAGTGTCTGCAGTCCCCACCCCGCACTTGCAGCCTACCCAGAGCACAACCATGGAAGAGTCCCCACCACCTGACTGTGACTCAGGTCCGGCCATATCACGGGAAAGCCATAGGGCACAGGCACAGCAAGATCTGTTCGTCTGTCACATACCAGCTATGTATCTGGCACCACTGAAGGCACTGGAGACGAAACTGTGAATAATACACCAAGACCCCTGCCCCCACGGAACTCATCGTTTGGTGGGTCGATCATAAACCTAACTGAAAGGCACTGAAAGCGGACCTCTGAAAAAGTGAAGACCTTTCATAAAGTTGAGGAGGAAAGTTATCTATAAACCCTTAATATAGGAAAGTATAAAAGGCATTTTGAAAAAATTGATATTAAAATAGAAAAGAGCTTTCACAACAATATCTGAATTTTTTTCTTTGGACATGGAAGGCCACGTCTCAACTAAAAGAAGAAGGTAGACACCAGGGCTGACTCCCCCCAACCACCAACTGAGGTTCATGAGAGCTTCTCCCTCCTACCTGAAGCCACCTTAGGTTGGTTGCCAACAATTCCAACGGTCCTCCCGTTCATTCTTGCAAAACCAATAATGATGTTCTTGGCATAATTGGGCATGATCTCAAAAAATTCTCGCTCATCAACAACCTGCAGGGATAAATTTACTTCTGAGCTCAAAATGAGAAGGAAGAAGATAAAACTACATTACAGAATGACAGGTGGAGAGCCGCCACCCACCACAGGTTCTCTGAGGGGCACCCTCTCCCCGCGGGGCAGGAAAACGCTCGTGGGCACTGCTAGTGGGAGGCTTAACCAGCGCAACCTTTTTAAAAGTTTCTATTTGAATCCGGCATTATTTATTATAGTTTTTAACTTCATTTTGAAATCATTTCAAACCTAAAGTTTTTCAGAATAGTTTTTAAAAATGTATATATATATCCTTCATCCAGATTCCCCATGTATTAACATTTTATTATGTAAGCTTTACCATTCCTTCTCTCTCCCTACCTGCCTATCCCGCTTTCTCTCAATCTACCCGTTTTTGTATGCGTGTGTATCTGTATAGATTCTTTCTAAATATTCTACATATATATGTACATATACACACACAAATTTTTTTCCTGAACCACCTGAGAGTAAGTTATAGATATGATACCTCTTTTTTTTATTTACTGATTTGAGAGAGATTTGTTGTTCCACGTATTTATGCATTCACTGGTTGATTCTTGTATGTGCCCTGACCAGGAATCAAACCCACGGCCTTGACATGTTGGGACAACGCTCCTACTAACTGAACCACCCAACCAGAGCCAAACATGCAACCCCTTTACCTCTAAGTTTCTCACTGTGTATCTCCTATCAACATGCACATTCTTTTATATAACTACACTGGCATTAACAAATCAGAAAATTAATATTAATACTATTGTTTATTATAAAACCTTATTCAAATTGTTCCAGTTATTCCAATAATATCCTAAATACCAATCAAAACCTGGTAATAGAATCTGACCCAAGATCACGTGGGCTGTAGCAGTCAAGGCTCTGTAGCCTGCTTTAATTTTTTCCCTTCTTTGTCTTTCACAGTCATGACATCTTTGAAGACCACAGATCGGTTATTTGATTATTTGCCTTCTGTTTGGATTTGTTTAATGTTGCTTTGTGTTTAATTTCAGGGTAAGCATTTTTGACAGTAACACAGGAGTGTTCCTCTTAGCAAATCACATCAAAAGACACATGGTGTCAATTTCTCCGTTAATGGCTCTAATATATGCCAGGTTTCTCCCTTGTAAAATTACTATTTTTCCATTTGTAATTAAGCATTTTGTAAGGAAATACTTTGTAACTACATAAAACCCTATACCTCATTAAATTTTCACCCTCTAGGCTTACCACTCATTGATGATTCTTGCCTGACCCAATTACTGCTATGAGAGTTGCCAACTAGGGATTTCTCAATCTCTATTGCCCTGCATTTCTTAGTCAGCATTTTACTGTCAAAAAGGTCTTTGCCTTTCCCATTTAATTATTTGTACCATCCACAAGTATGAACTATAGATTTCTTTTATTATGTAGATTGTAATCTTTTACCATCATTATTTTATGTCCAAATTGCCCCATATTTGCCAGTGAGACCTCCTTCAAGGTGACTCCCAAACCTTTTCAATATTTCTCCAACATTCTTTGAATATACCTTACATTCTGGAATTACCTTACTTTTGGGTTGATCTTGTGTTTTGAGGTGTTTTTTTTTTTCTGCCTGAGGTGTAGAATTAGCCATTTCTCCAAGGGACCCAGGTTCCTTTTGGGGAAAGTGAGTTAATGAGTGTGAGTGTGTGAGTGAGTGAGTGAGTGAGTGAGTGAGTGAGTGTGAGTATGTGTGTGTGTGTGTGTGTGTGTGTGTGTGTGTGTGTTTGCTTCTAAGAAGCTGTCCTAGAGTACAGAGCTTGGAAATCTACCGAGAGACACACACACTTATTTCTAAAACTGGTATTAAAAACCACGAATTCATACTGATAACTCCAATTCTAGTCCAATTCAACTACAGGGTTCATTCTAGCTCTCCCCTCTTCAAAATTCATGAACTCCTCTCTTGTACAGCAGATGTCTTATTCCCATTATTCTCAAAATGTACTTATTTATTCAATCCTCAAATACACAGAAAATGATTTCAGAATTGCCCACCCATATTGCCTGCAAAAACACAAATCTAACTAAAATTCAGTATTTCTTTACCACTATTTCCATCATTTGACTAAGGGTAGTTTATTTTAAAGGTTTTCCCCTACTCTTGTTGATTTTATTTTTTTATATGCAAACCTAACAGTTTAATAGTGTTACTCCTCATCCCTTCCACTCACCCTGTTACTAAGCTCATGATTTTCTGGTTTATCTTCCATGTATATGTATTATAGAGATGAGCATATACATTTATATTTTTTTAATTACCTCTCCTATCTTAGATCAAAAGTAACATACTATTCTTTTGCACTTTGGGTTTCTTCACTTAACAATATATCCTGGAAATCACTCCATATCAGTTCACATACATCTTTCTGATTTTCACTTCTGCATACCACTCTCTTGTGTGGATACACCAAATTTATTCAACCAATCTCCTCTATGTGGTCAACACTATTTTGAAGCTTACATTCAGATTGTTTAAAATATTTTTCAATGACAAATAACAATGTCTCAATAGTAACCTTGTGCATCTATAATTTTGTATGGTAAGGAGAGTATCTTCAGAAAAAAAATCCTACGGGTGGAACTTCTGGGCCAAAGAGTAAATGCTTATTTAGTTTTAGATATTATCATATTCTCCTAAGAGCAATGTATGAGAATGTCTGCTTCCAACAGAATTACGAATGGTATTTTCAAGTTTTTGTATTTTGCTGAACTGACAAATGAGAAATGATAACTCAGCATAATTTTAAATTGCATTTCTAGCATTATGAGTAAAGTCAAAAAATACATACTTTACCAAAACTGACCATAGCAAAGATAAACTTTAAAGAGACATATTCACATTAAAAAACAGAGGATGTTATCAAAAAGCTAATCCTTCTCCTCGTAAGAGCACTATGCCCTGACATTGTAGCAAAATTTCTACCAAGTCTTTTTTTATTTTTTCTTTTCATTGAATTTATTGAGGATACATTGATCCATAAAATTATATAGGTTTCAAGTGCACAATTCGACAATACATCGCCGGCACACGGCACTGTGAAATTACAATCCCTAGTCCGGTCTCCTTCGTCACCATGTGTCCACTGTTTACCCTGTTCCACCTGCCCCCGCCCCTTCCCTCTAGTAATCACCATACTGTGGTCTGTGACCGTAAGGTCTGTTTTTTTTTTATTAATTCTTGTTTATTGATTTAAAAGGGAGAAAGAGAGATGTGTTGTTCTACCTATTTATGCATTCATTGGTTGATTCTTATATGTACCTGATCAGGGATTGAACCTGCAATATTGGCATATCAGGACGATGCTCTTAACTAACTTAGCTACCTGGCTGGGACCATGAGTTGTTGTTGTTGTTTTTGCTTAATCTCTTTACCTATTTCACCCAGCCCTACAGCCTCCTTCCCTTTTGATGGCTGTCAGTCTGTTCTCTGTATCTATGAGTCTGTTTCTATTTTATTTTGTTCATTAGATTCCACATATAAATGAAATCATATGGTAGTTGTCTTTCTCTGACTTTTTCACTTAGCAGTATACCCTCTATGTCAGATATTTTACTGCCTATGTTTTCTTCTAGGATTTTCATGGTTTCAAGTTTTACATTTAAGTCTTTAATCCATTATGAGTTTACACTTGTGCATGGTGTCAGACAGTGGTCTAGTTTCATTTTTTTGCATGTATCTGTCCGATTTTCCCAACACCATTTATTGAATAGACTATCATGACCCCATTGTATGTTCTTGCCTCCTTTGTCAGATATTAACTGACCATGTAGGTGTGGGTTTATTTCTGGGCTCTCTACTTTGCTTCATTGATCTATATGTCTGTTTCTATGCCAGTACCATGCTGTGTTGATTACTATGGCCTTGTAACAGAGTTTGATATCAAGTAGCATGATAACTCCAACTTTGTTCTCCTTTCTCAAGACTCCTGAGGATATCTGGGGTCTTTTGTGGTCCCATGTATTAATACACTTTTGGAATATTTGTTCTAGCTCTGTGAAATAGGCCATTAGGTTTTTTTTGTTTTTTTTTTTTAATTAAGGGCGCCGAGCAGTCTCGCTGCGTGGAAGCTTTTCTTTTTTCTTTTTTTTTTTTTTTAAGATTTTTTATTTATTTTTTAGAGAGAGAGGAAGGGAGGGAGACAGAGAGGGAGAGAAACAGCAATGTATGGTTGCTCCTCACATGGCCCTCACTGGGGACCTGGCCCGTAACCTAGGCATGTGCCCTGACTGGGAATCGAACCGGGACCCTTTGGTTCCCAGCCCGCACTCAATCCACTGAGCTACACCAGCCAGGGCAGGCCATTGGTATTTCGATAGGAATTGTGTTGAACCTATAGATTGCTTTGGGTAGTATGGACATTTTAAAGATGTTAACTCCTCCTATCCGTGAACACAGTATATGCTTCCACTTCTTTGTATCTTCCTCAATTTATTTTTCCAGTATCTTACAGTTTTCAGAGTACAGGTCTTTTTTTTAAGATATTTTATTGATTATGCTATTACAGTTTTCCCATTTTTTTCTCCCTTTTATTCCCCTCTGCCCTGCATCCTCCCTTCCACATGCATCCCCCCTCTCTTAGTTCATGTCCATGGGTTGTACATATAAGTTTTTTTGCTTCTCCATTTCCCATACTATTCTTAACCTCCCCCTGTCTATTCTGCACCTACCATTTATACTTCTTACTCCTTGTACCTTTACCCTCATTCTCTCCCCTCCACCTCCCCACTAATAATCCTCCATGTGATCTCCATTTCTGTGATTCTGTTCCTGTTCTAGTTGTTTCCTTAGTTTGCTTTATTTTTGTTTTTGTTTTTTTAGGTTCAGTTGTTGATAGTTGTGAGTTTGTTGTCATTTTACTGTTCATAGTTTTGATCTTCTTCTTTTCCTTAGATAAGTCCCTTTAACATTTCATATAATTAGGGCTTAGTGATGATGAATTCCTTTAACTTGACCTCATCTGGGAAGCACTTTATCTGCCCTTCCATTCTAAATGACAGCTTTGCTGGATAGAATAATCTTAGATGTAGGTCCTTGCCTTTCATGACTTCGAATACTTCTTTCCAGTCTCTTCTTGCCTGCAAGGTTTCTTTTGAGAAATCAGCTGATTGTCTTATGGGAACTCCTTTGTAGGTAACCGTCTCCTTTTCTCTTGCTGCTTTTAAGATTCTCTCCTTCTCTTTCATCTTGGGTAATGTAATTATGTTGTGCCTTGGTGTGTTCCTCTTTGGGTCCAACTTCTTTGGGACTCTCTGAGCTTCCTGGACTTCCTGGAAGTCTATTTCCTTTGCCAGATTAGATAAGTTCTCCTTCATTATTTGCTCAAATAAATTTTCCATTTCTTGCTCTTCCTGTTCTCCTTCTGGTACCCCTATGATTTGGATGTTAGAACGTTTAAAGTTGTCCTGAAGGTTCCTAAGCCTCTCCTCATTTTTTTTGAATTTTCGTTTCTTCATTCTGTTCTGGTTAAGTGTTTATTTCTTCCATTTGTTCCAAATTGTTGATTTGAGTCCCAGTTTCCTTCCTGTCCCTGTTGGTTCCCTGTGTATTTTCCTTTATTTCACTTTTCATAGCCTTCACTTTTTCCTCTATTTTGTGACCATTCTCAACCATCTGTGAGCATTCTGATTACCAGTGTTTTGAACTCTGCATCTGACAAGTTGGCTACCTCTTAGTTAATTAGTTCTATTTTTGGAGCTTTGATCTGTTTTTTCATTTAGGCCATATTTTTTTGTCTTGGTGCACCTGTTACATTGTAAGGGGAGGAGACTTCTGTATTCACCAGGGCAGGGCAACCCACTACACTGTGTTGTGGCACTGTATATGGGGCGGGGGGATCCAAGAAGGAACAATGTCACTTGCTCTACTCTCAGCCAGCTTCAGAGTACAAGTCTTTTAACTCCTTGATTATAATCAACAAAACAAGCAAGCAAAATATAACCAGAGACATTGAAATTAAGAACAAACTGACAGTAACCAAAGGGGAGGCAGGAGAGGATAATGGGGAGACAAGGGAGAAGAGTTTTCAGGAACATGTATAAAAGAAAAAAAGGAAAACTCTTTGGTTAAATTTATTCCTGTGCATCTTATTTTTTTTATGCAATTGTTAATGGGATTGTTTTCTTAGTTTTTCTTTTTGATAATTCATTGGTATATTAAAATGCTACTAATTTCTGAATATTAATCATGTATCCTCTATAAAATCTTTAAAGAACAGAGAATACCAATGCTATTTAGATTGTTCCAGAACATAGAAAAAAAGAAAACTTACAAATTCTCTTTATGGTACTTTATGAACTGAACTGTGACCTTCCCAAAATTCATAGGTTGGAGCCTAACCCCCAATGTGACTATATTTAGAGATAAGGCCTTTAAGGAGATAATTAAAGTTAAATGAAGTGATATGGGTAGGGTCCTAATCTTACAGTACTAGTGTGCTTATAAGAAGAGGACGAGACAACAGAGACCTCTCTTTCCTTGTGCACATGGAAGAAAGGCCACATTAGGCATAGCCAAAAGGCAGGATCTACAAACCAGGAAGAGAGGCTTCTCCAGAAACCAACTCTGCTGGCACCTTGATTTGGACTTGTAGCTCCAGGACTGTGAGAAAATAAATTTCTGTGATTTAAGCTACAAGTCTGTGGTACTTTGTTACGGCAGCCCTAGCAGTCTAATACGTGAAGCAAGTACAACATTGACACCACAACCCAATTAAAAAATATCTCAAAAAAAATGAACTAATGTCACATTATATTGATGCAAAAGTCCAAAATAAAACATTTAATGAAACATAACAAGTAGACTTTCCTTCAGGAATGTAAGAACAGTTCAATATTAAGAAATATATTAAGATATATTCATAAATAGATCTATAGAGAAAAGCCACGTGATCATCACCATAAATGCTGAAAGGGCATATAACAATATTCGATACCTATCCCTGATTTTAAAAAAACAAGTAAACAACAATAAAAATTAAAATAGGAACCAGTGGTAGCTTTCTTAACATGGAAAAAGGTGTAATATTAATAAAACAAACAAACTAATGACAGAGAGACTAATGGCAGTCTCTCTAAAGTTAGCAATAAGACAACATGTCCATTATCACAGCCATTACTCATTGCATCATTGCATTTGATAAAATATGGAGGTGAGACAGGCTGAACCTATCCTAAATCAGACTGGGACTTCCTTTGTTTATTCTCCAAACCCTGCAACCAATCAGTACCAGACATAACAGGTACCTACTTGATCAGCAAAAGACCCTCCTGACCCTAACAGATGCTCAGTTGAGACTCATAACAACCACTGTGTGACCTTATCCTCATTGTAACAGTAAAAAACACATCCCTGAGTGGAGACTTAAGATGCTAATAAAACATGTATCATGTGTTAGAGCATAAAGCTCCAATGTACCTGCTCAAGCCAGTGCCAACTCACTAAAAGGATCCAGAGGATGGACCAAGAGAACAAAAAACCCAGAACTAAGTAAGCCTGACTCCAGCAGCAAATGGAGAAACCACACTCTCCTGGTGCATCAAAAGTTCTCCTTGCTCCCCATAAACCTCCTCTGTGAATCTGTTTTGCCTACTCTCTAGATTTCTGTCCTGAGAGAGCAAGAACCCTCTAACCTTCTCCATCAGTGAGAGAAGTACAGATATTGCAATTAGACAAGTGAAGAAAATAACAAAATAATTGAAAAGGAAAACATAAAACGATATGTAGACAGTATACTGGTACACTTGAAAAACCCAAAAGAATTAACAGTAAAAAAAATTACAAATTATAACAGAACGTAATAGGTAACAGTATAAAAAAAATGATAAACAGAATCAATAGCTATCTTTATACCTCAGAAAACAGCCCTGGCTGGTGTGGCTCAGTAGATTGAGTGCTGGCCTGTGAACTAAAAGGTTAGCAGTTCAATTCCCAGTCAGGGTACACACCTGGGTTGCAGGCCAGGTCTCCAGTTGGGGCCATGTAAAAGTCAACTGATGATGTATCTCTCACACATCAATGTTTTTCTCCCTCTCCTTCTACCTCACTTCCCTTCTCTCTAAAAATAAATAAAATCTTAAAAAAAATAGAAGATAAAAAAGACCCCATTTACAATAAAAAGTTAAGATACTTAGGAGAAAACTTAAGACATGTGAACAATCTACACAATAAATTCTTTAAAACAATCCTCAAGAGGAAAAAAGTATACTTTTGGCAAATAAAAATACTATGTTTTTAAGATGTTTCAGATTTATAAGGATTCTCTCAAGTTAGTTCATAAATGTAACAGGATCCCAAGAAAAACCGCACAGGATTCCCTACTTCCACCCCAAAACAAGACAAACTGACTCTAAAGTTCGTATGGAAAAATAAACAAGCAAGATTAGGCAAGAAAACTCTAAAAAAGGAATAATCAAGATGAACTGTCCCTACCCGACTGAAAACATACCATAAACTCTCAATAATTAAAATAGCATGGGATTGGCCAAGTGGTGGTGAGAACATGAAGGAACGGGAACTCTCATAGCCTGTCGACGGGAGTGCAAAATGGTACAATCCCTTTTTTGAAAACCCCTTTGACAGTATCTGCTAAAGCTAAATGTATATATAGCCTATGATAAGGTGCTTTCATTCCTAGGTATGGGTCCACCACAAAAATATAATTTATTCATCAAAATCACAAAATAAAATGTTCATATCAGAACTACTTGCAATAGCCCCAAACTAGGAATTACCCAAATGCCCATCAACAGCAGATACACTGGTCTGTTCATACAAAAGACTAAAGAGACCAATGAGAACATATGCAACAATATGGACAAATCTTACAAATTTAACATCGAGTGAAGAAGTAAAACACAAAAGACCACACACCATGTGATTCCATTGATATAACACACAAAAATGGGAAACACTAACTTACGCTGTTAAGTCAGGATGGTGGTTTTTCTCAGGGGGTTGGGGAGAAATAGTGACTAGACCAAGCACCAGCAAGGCTTCTCTGTTTCTCTATGTGATATATTTTATGTGGTCTATTCTACGTAATTTTGTTATTTAGGAAGGTTTTGTTTTTTTCATGTGGTTACCTCTATAACTATACCACTTTAATGCCATCAGTCCCCTGGGTTTAGCAATTAGAGAGCTCAGCAGGAAGTCTGTCACTCAACAGAGGGAGAAAACCAGAAGCCAGATTCCAGTGAGGAGAAAAGGAAGAAGAGACAAGAGGAGTTTAAATAAAAAAAGAAAAGAATTTGGACAGCAGTTAAACAGATATATAGGTTACACATAAAGAGAAAGAGGAGTTTTTTTTAGCAGACCAGAAATCTATGCAAGTTCATACACATGTATTGCTAAGAGAAAGGAGTTATGAGAGGGAGAAAAAGTTAAAGATTTAAAAAAACAGTCAAGAAAGCAAGACCCCAGATGGGAGATGGGGAAGGATGGGGTCAGAAGTCCAGGTGGACACTTCATTCTTTGAGCCCAGAAACACAGAAAGGACAGTGAGGATGAAAAAGTGGTCACTTGCGGGGAGTGAAAAACCTGATGCTCTCAATATTCTCCATGAAGGAAATGCCCACGTCATCTGTTCAGAATGGGGAGTGAAGGAAGGAGTTAGGAGGGGCTGGATCAGGCCGTAGGAAAAGTGAAGAACAGGTACGGAGAGGAGGCCCGCAGCACATATTCAGGCCAGAGAGGGCCCAGCTGAAGCTAGACCAGGGCTCTGGGGTTTTCCTCCAGCAGCCTCAGACCCCACAGGCAGTAGTTGGAAAGACAACTGAAGACTTGAACCAGGGACAGGACTCTACAACAGGGCAAAAGGGAAATCAGGGGCTCATGACTGAGACCCTATTTCACCTTCTTCACAGTACTTTTTCGTATCTAAAACTACCCATGCTATGTATGCATTTGTTTTTTCTGTCTCTCACCCAAATGTGAGATCCCTGAGGCAGGGATTTTGTCCATCACTAGGAACAATACCTGGCCATTAATATCCGGCAGAATGGCAGAGTCCAGCTGGCACAAGAAAGCAGAGGCCAGGAGGGGCTGAGAACTCCAGAGGAATGGGAAGATTGAGGGCTGGAGAGTCAAGGAGCGGAGGTGGTGGGAGAAGGGCAGGCAGAACTGGTGGGATGGAGAGAGTATTGAAGGCTGAGGTCAGAGGAGGGCATGCTGGTAGAAAGGTCTTGTCTTCACAGCTCAAATAGTGCTCAATAGGCTACCTAATCTAGCAATGAGGAGAGAGAGTCTGGCCATGGTTGCGGACTTAGGCTGGCTCCTCAGACTATAGGAGGAGAAGGGACAGTCAGTGGAGGAGCCAGGGCCCTGGGAGAGGCTGTGCCCACAGAGCCATCTGCTTCCGTTAAGCAAGGACTACTGAGAGCACTGTGTGCATATGAGAGTGTGAGGGAGACAACGCCATCAACAGATGTCCCCAGTTTGCCCTGACATTGTCCTCTTTTTGTAACAATCCAGGCATCTGCTACACCCACAAAAAGGTACAGATGACTCCTATCTCCCTAGGCCTACATACAGTCAAACACACACACACACACACACACACACACACACACACACACGCACACACACCCTGACACTGTTAGAGGATACCCTGTGTGCTCTCCTTTCCCTAGAAAGACAAATGTCCTCTAAGCATAAGGCTCCAAGCAAAGGTACGTAACAAAGGGTCACCCTAGCCTCAACTCCAGACTCTAGGGACATGGCCCCTTCTCTGTGTCCCTCAGAGTGCCATCAAAAGACCCCTGAGGCTCTGTTGGACCCACTGGTCCTTCTCCCCCCAGCCCTCAAGTCCATCTGAGCCAATAGATAGCTACAATTGGGTGGCTACAACCACCAGCTCTTCCCAAAACACACTATTCAGTGGTTCCTGGTCCTAGTCTACCCCATGCTCTGCCTGTACTGCTGGATGTTAAGGCCTGTGGGTTCAGCACTTCCTCACTAGGCCAAAGCACAATGACCATGGACATGGCTGAGCTAACACAGATAAGGCAAGAAGATGCAGCACTTACAGAGTGTATGATGTCTGCCATGTCGTAGGCTTTGGTAGATTCCAAAGGGACAATTGTGTCAAGTTCAGGAACCAGACGGTCACTTTGGATAGAAAAAGAAGCAGATATAATCAACACCAGAAGAGTCAGTTGCCTTCTGTGGGTGGTGGATGGGAGAGGAAAGGAGGGTTGGCTGATGCATTCTTACTGGGCTTTCAAAGTAGTTCCCAAAGATGTTCGATATTCCTTTGTTACCACCATATTAAACCCAACCTGAGCTTGCTATTAACCCAAAAGATCTTTGTTTTCACTTGGAAGAAAAATAATGGGCTTATTTCCCTGAATGTGATTCCTTCATTTATCCTCTCTGAGTAACTCCTACATCTTAGGTACTGTGTGGGGCACTAAAGGACACTGTAGTGAACACTGGTCCCACTTTAACTTCCTGAGACCTTAAAAATAAAAGAACAAGGATTTGGAAATGCAAAGTCCGAGTTCTGCTGAAATTACTGTGTATTTACATTCTGATGGAAGGCAAATCCGCTAGAGTGCCTTTAAAGAGCAAAGCTGCTGGCCCCCTGGCATGATGAGGACCAACCAATCACACAGGTTCCTCGCTCTCTGTTTCCTCCAGCATCTATGTGACTGAGCAAGGAGCCCAAGCTGGGGCCCACTCCCATGCCACAGGAGGACTCAGCAACATGCCCCTCTCCAACAAGCTCTCATCCCTTCCTGTCCCACATGGGCAGGCAGGGGGGTGTTCTGACCACCTGCGATGAGATTTGGCCTTGGTCAAGCCCCACGCCCAATCAAGTCCAACTTCCCAGAGAGCTCTGCACTGGGGCATTAAGTATATCCCCACCAAATAATAAACTCCCCCTTACTTTTCATTTGTTCCTATGCATATGCACATAGCTTCCCTAGGACCCTAAAAGGAGGAACGGCTGGGCCAAAGCCGGGTTATTTGGACATTTCTGGGCCCCTGGGCCATAACACCTTCAAATGCTGTCCTAAACTTTGCAAGAACCCCAAACAGTAAATATTCTCAGAAAAGGAGGCTGTGCCCACTGCTTCTGGGCTTTGGGACCACCATCCCTTTCATGACTACACATAGTGGGCCACTGAATGTGTCCCTAAGGAATGGAGCAGGGGCAGACGGGGGAGGGCCCTGGGGACATGACTCTTCGGAGCATCTCTGGCCCAGTCAGGGACCTACAGGCAGAAGCCCAGGTCCACCCAAGAAAGCAGTGTCTGAAAATGGCTTCTTCCTGAGAAATACAATTCCAAATCCCTCTGCAGAAGAAAGTCCAGGTCAAGTGAGTGCTTCAAAATCAGAGAGGAAACGAAATGGAGAAGAAAGCAGCTAGAGATCCAAAGCAACAGATTCCCATATGGGCCTCCAATTTACTCTATGGTACCTCCCACATCAGGCTGTGGTCCCAATAGCAAGAAGGAAAGCAGGTTTCACTAAGTGGCCAGCAACACACCCTTCCCCAGGACTGCCCCAGCCTCTGGCCACAAGCATAAGAACACTTCCTAAAAGGCCTGCTGCCTCCACCATTTTCAGTTACTTCGTATCAAGACTCACACAAAAAAACTTCATCTATAATTCTGGACAAATCAGTAACTCTTAGAAATCAAATTTTTTGGCCACTCTTTATTCCCAAGCTACCAATGAGATATTACACAGAGGAAAAAAGTAAATAAAAGTAAAATCTTTCTTTGCTCCTATCCAGACATGCCACCACCATGCCCACACCTGGGCCAACTGCACTCTACCATCTGCCGCAGACTGCCCAATGAGGAAGACCCTGAAGGTCCAGCTAGGGCAGAGGGGTCAGACACAAGCAAGCCAGCCTGCAAAATGGGGGAAGGTGCTCCAGCCTGCAACTCACCTGGGATCATGGCACTCGCGGGTGGGAGCTGGGTCCTGACTGCTGAGGGGTAGGTAGTTGAAGAACTCCCGCAGATTACACAAGGCATCCACATCATTTTCAAAAGCTCTATGGGCAACACCTGAGAAAACAGGAAGGATATAATGTGCCAGGGTGCCTGTCAGCCCCAGAATACTGCCTCATGCCTGCCCCTTCCAGGGCACATGCGTAACAGACTGCTGATAGCTCTGTCCTCCCCGCCCTCCACTGAGGATAACAGGGCACTACATACCTTCAGGCTGACCTTCAGTTCATGCGGTCCGTTCCCTCTGCTCTGTTCCCTCTGCAAAGATCACTCCTTTCTCTGTTCGGGCCTTTGCTCTAATGTCACCCACTCAGCGAAGCTTTCCCTGATACCTCTCTAAAACAAACCCTTTCCCACAATGCCCCTCACTTTCTATCCCTGTAGTGGGTGGGAGTTCTCTTCACACTTTTCCCTGCCACACCTGTTCCCTTCCCTGTATACTGCCAGACACCTCCCCTAGAATATCAGCTCCACCGGGGTAGAGACCAGGCCTGTCTACCCCTGTAGTCCCACATCAAGAGTAATGCCCGGTTATATGTCAATTATCTCTCAGTGAAACTGGAAAATAAAAAATAAAAATAATGGCTGGCATATAAGGTCATGGTACTCAGCAATGATGGAAGGAATGGAAGAAAGGAGGGGAACCACCTGGCCCTAGTGAAGATTCAAGCCATCATTCCTCAAGAACACTCCGAAATCACAGAACAGCCAAACGAGGCCACAGGCAGGAGAAAGTAGGGCCAGAAGCTCTCTCAGTTCACCCCACCAGACTCCATACTTCCACCACTGCCTCTAGAGTCCTTTCTCCACAGGACAGCCAAAGTTAGCTTCTTAAGTCAGATCATGTCGTCTCTACTCCAGTCACCCCAGCCCCTGCCATTCATTAGGCACTCCAGCCACTCTCCTTCCTCAGGGACCTTGCATAGGCAGATGTGGCTCAGTGGGTTGGGCATCGTCCCATAAACCAAAGGATCCACAGTTCGATTCCTGGTCAGGGCACATGCCTGGGTTGCAGGCCATGTCCCCAGTGAGGGCATGAGAGAAGTAACTGATTGATGATTTTCTCACACATCGACGTTTCTCTCCCTCTCTTTCTTTCTCCCTTCCCCTCTCTCTAAAAATAAGTAAATAAAATCTTTTAAAAATATCTGCTTTGCTGGTATCCTCACGATGAGGCCTGCTCTCACCATCCAAACGAAAACTGCAACAATCCTACCCCCTTTAGTCTGTTCCCCTGATTCCACAGCACACATTACCTTACTTTATTAAGCTTGTTGTTTACTGTCTATCTTATCTGCTGGAGTATAAACCCCATACAGGCAGGGATCTTCTCGTTTCTTTCACAAATGTATTCCTAGCAAGTAGAACAATGCCTGGCACACAGGCAGTAAATAAATACAGGGGTGGACAAAAGCAGGCTTACAGTGGCGAGTACACAAAAAGTTTCCTCCTGTGTTACTAATTACTGCATTATTTTTCGTACAAGCTATAAACTTTTGCCCATCCTGTATTTGGTGGTGAATAAAAAGTACGTTCAACGTGACAAAATTCTGTCATTCAAGATTTATAAATTGGCACAGTCACTTTGGAGGACAGCACAGCAGTTCCTCCAAAAGTCAGACAGTCACCATTTGACCCAGAAATTCCACGTCTAGGTATACACCCAAGAGAAACAAAAACACATGTCCACACAAAAACTTGTACATGGATGTTTATAAAAGCCATTCAGGAAAGCCAAAAAAGTGGAAACAATCCAAATGTTTGACTGATCAATGGATAAACAAAATGTGGTACATCCATACATTGAAATACTATTCAATCAAAAGGGATGAATTACTGATTCGTGCTACAATATGGTTAAGTATATGTTATTATGCTAAGTATAATAAATCTGTTGCACAACACCACATATTGTATGATTTTATTTATGTCCATTACATACATATTCAGAATTGACAAATCCATAAAAAGAGAAAGTGGATTAGTGATTGCCTAGAGCCAGAGTATTTGGGGGGAAATGAGGAGCAAATGCTAACAGGCAGAGAGTTTCTTTCTGGGGTAAAGAAAATGTTCTAAAATTGACTGTGGTGATAATTGAACAACCTGTGAACATACTAAAACCATTGACTTGTATACTTGAAATGGTTATTTCACATGTGTGGTATGTGAACTATATCTCAATAAAGCTGTTACCAAAAGTGTGTGTGCGTGTCAGGGGGCGCATACACATGTATAGCTTCTTTTGGAACTCTCTCTAAAGATACATAGCTAAGTACCTCAGACATGGCCCATCAAAGGGCCTCGGGCCCATGAAGAACACCAAATGCTGCCTTTAAAACTAAAACTATGCTGCAGAAGGAAATTTAATGACACGGGCAGACACTCATTATTTTAAGCTGTCAGGAGAAAAAAAACAGGCTATAAAAGAGAATTATGCCCCTATGTTTGAGTATGTATTGCATGAAAAAACTGCAAAGGTGTAACCAAAAAAAGTTGTGATTATCTGTGAATGAGCAAATTCCTAGTGGTTTTTATTCCTGTGTTTTCGAAATTGTCTACAACAACCATGAAATATTATTGAAATCAGGAAAAAACAGATATTTCATCAAATCTAAAATACAGTCAAGACTCAACATTATTTTATATCCCAATAAGAAATAAAAACTCCTGCTAATTAAGCCATGAGACAGGAAAGGATGACAAGCTGAAGGGGAATCGACAATGAGAAATTTTCTGATACTAAGTGTGTATGGAAATAGAGCTGAATGGAGTTGAAGGGAAAGGGAAAAGAATGACTCAAGACTGACGCCAACCTGATACTGGGGAGGAAACATTTTTGTGGGTGGGGGCATCAAGAGCTCTCGCGTTCTGTTGTTTGTGTAAACCTCACCCAAGGATATGTTTACTGATTTTAGAAAGAAAGGAAATAAGGAAGAGAGAGAGAGAGAAAGATCAATGTCAGGGAGAAACATCAATGTGTTATCCCCCCATACGCAGCCTGACTGGAGATCAAACCCACAATCGAGGTATGTGGCCTGACCAGGAATTGAACTCACAACCTTTTAGCGTATGAGATGACACTCCAACCAAATGAGCTACCTGGCCAGGGCTCTCGCGGTTTTTTTTTTAAAAAGGTATTTCAGCAAATCTAAGGCTTCACGAGGCTTCCAGTCAAGATGGCGGCATAGGTAAATGCAGTACTTGCATCCTCCCATAACCATATCAAAATTACAAATAGCCCTGGCTGGTGTAGCTCAGTGGATTGAGTGCAGGCTGGGAACCAAAGGGTCCCGGTTTGATTCCCAGTCAGGGTACATGCCTGGGTTGCAGGCCAGGTCCCCAGTGAGGGCCATGTGAGGAGCAACCATACATTGATATTTCTCTCCCTCTCTGTCTCCCTCCCTTCCCCTCTCTCTAAAAATAAATAAATAAAATATTTTTTAAAAAATTGTTAAAATTACAAATAGATCACGGAACAACTATAATCTAGAACCACCCTGAAGTTTAGCTGAACAGGAGTCCTAAACTAAGTATAAAAAGAAGGCGGCACGTGAAACTGATAGGAGGGTGGATATGCAGACTATTTGGTCCCAGACCCAGATGTGGCAGATAAAAATCAGAAGTATAAGTTCCCTGCTGAGGAGAGAGGGGTCCCAGCAGCACATCAGGTCCCCCAACCCAGAGTTCCAATACCAAGAAGAGAAATCTCCATAACTTCTGTCTGTAAAAACAAGTGGGGACTGTGACTAAGCGATAAAGAGGTCTTCTGGAGTCCCTGAAATTCTTCTTGAGGAGCCAGTGCTTGGACCAACTTGCTCTAAGCTTCAGCACTGGGGCAGTGCATCAAAAGGCAACAGGGACATATGGGGAGGAATTGCATGTTCTGGCATCTGGGCAAGAGCTGGAGGGGCAGCTTTCTCCCAGACAAAAGTGCTAGCAGAGGTCACTGTTCCTTTTCTGAGCCCTCCTCACTCCAACAGAGCTGATATCTGGATCTCCATGAACCTGGCTAACACTGTTCATCCCACCCTGGTGATTTCCCTGAGACCCTGCCCCACCCAACTTGCAAGCCCACCCAAGGTGTTCCCAGTGGCTTTTCCATATGAATGGCCTAGCTTGGCTCATACTTCAGACTTTCCTAAAATCTCTCAAACAAGCAGCATCTGGTCTCCACATGCCCCATACCTCTTGATAAGTGGCACCAGGGCCAGTACTAGTGGCAGCCAGCCTTGGTTTGCAGCTTGGCCTCTCCTGAGCACCTCCGAGCCTAGCACAAGTAGCAGCCACCTGCAGATTGCTTTGTAGCTCATAACAGGTGGCCCCAGGGAGAACACAGGTGGTGGCTGACCTTGGCCTGCACCTCCCAGGAGGCCCCAGAGCCATAACATCCAGTGGACAGCTTCAGGCCACATCAAAGCACCACTTAACCACCTCCACAAGCAACACACTCAAGGGACAGACTTAGCAGGCACCAAAGCCCCACTGAAGTCAGTCCTGCTCTCTGAAGTGGGTCCCTGCATAGCAGATGCTCTACAGTGGTCTCAGCCAGTCCTTGCAAGCAATCAGCCTGGGTGTCAATCCCTTTCACTGATATGCCAACAGCAACGAAGGCTCAATTACAACGGGATGGTGGACACAACCCACAGAGGGGGTTAGGGGGGCACACCTGAAGTGCCAGCTTGGGTGACTGGGGAGGCTGTGTAACTGGACCCCAGAGAACACCTACTACATTAGACAGCTCTACCAAGCCTGGGAGACCTGGCAGCTCTATCTAATACATAGAAAGAAACACAGGGAAGCTGCCAAAATGAGTAGACAAAGAAATACATGCCAAATGAAAAACAAGAACAAAACACCAGAAAAAGAACTAAACAAAACAGAGTTAACCAATCTACTAGATGCAGAGTTCAAAACACTGGTTATAAGGATGCTCGATGGACTTAGAGGAAGAGTAGATAAACTTAGTGAGAACTTCAGCAGAGATAAAATGGAACTAGAAAACATAAAAAAGAAAAAGTCAGTAATGAAGAATACATTACAGGGAATCAACAGTGTAGTAGATGAAGTAAAGGATCAAATCACAGATTTGGAAGATAAGGAGCAGAAAACACCCAATCAGAACAGCAAGAGGAAAAAGAAAAGAAAAGAAAAAAGAATCCCAAAAAATGAGAATCCCAAAAGAAAAAGAAAAAAGAAGCCCCCCAAATGAGGATAGTATACAGAGCCTCTGGGACAACCACAAGCATACCAACATTCACAACATGTGGGTGTCAGAAGGAGAAGACAGCAACCTATGAAAACCTATGGTAAAAAATAATGATAGAAACTTCCCTAACTAGGTGAAGAAAATAGATATACAAGTCCAGGAAACACAGAGGGTCCCAAACAAGATGAATACAAAAAGGCCCACACCAAAACACATCATAATTAAAATGTTAAAGACAATGAGAGAATCTTAA
>PVJI01004238.1:0-111241 GCA_004026765.1 Micronycteris hirsuta | reverse complement strand
GCAGAGCTCTCGCTCAGCAGTTCGGAAGAATGCAGGAGGGACGCTGCGGGAAGGAAAATCACCATGCGCCTTGGGCAGAGGACAGGACCACGTGGCTTTGGAGGAGTGGGGACCCCCCAGCCTGGGAGAGAGAGAGGACCACGTGGCTTTGGGTGGCTCCCTTTGCCACCCGGCCTAGGAAGCAGGAGAGACTTTGCCCGGAAGAAAAGGGTGAAAGGACTCTTGCTGGTGGGCCATGAGAAGGGGCCACATGGTTTTGGATGAACTGGAGATCGTGGTGGAGACACAGCGGATGGTGTCGGAACCGAGGGGCTGCCTGAACCACGGACTTCTACTTCTTTTCCTGAGATACGGGACCCAGACTGGGCAGGGGGAGAAGGAAGGACTGTGTGCATTTGTGGGTATTCTAAAGAACTTGAGTATTTTAAAGAAGATATTAAGTCATTACTCCAAGCCTGTATGACTTGTAAATAAATAATTCCTTTCCTTTTCACCAGTCTCTGGCATTGAGAGACGTCTTTCCTTTGGTGACGAGCAAAACTAGTACGGGGTGGGGGACCCCAGGAGCACAAAGGGGGCCCTTTGGTAACAGTGCGCCATTTACGGCCCCCGCCCTGTTCTGGAGCAGACATATAAACTGTGCTACCAGGTGTTATGAGGATAAAGAAAGAGAAAGTAAGCACGGTGTCTTTCTTCAGAAAGGTAAGAACCTTCTCCCTCGTGAACTGACTGACCGCCGACGTCATGCCCCGTAGCCAGCAGGATGGCCGGACCAGGAGGAGAAGCCACGCCTGGCCGCCCAGGAACAACTGCAGACCTGCCCCGCCCCGCCCAGTCCCGTCCTGAGCAGGGCGGTGAGGACTCCCACATGTGACTGTGGTGAGGGACCCAATTTGGCCCATACCAGGCCCCAAGTCTAAAGTCAGGGGTTTCAGCAGACCCCTCTGAGCCCAGATGAAGCCCCTCAGTGCTCCCACCCAGTGTCGCCCCCACACCCAGCTCAGCTGCAGGCTCCCCCAACTCTGCCCAAACCTGCCGCTCCTGGCCCAGGGCCCCGCGCCCCGCAGAGGCAGGCCAGGCCCTGCAGCGCCCGGTCCCAGGGCAGCATGGGCGCCGTTCACCGGCATTTCCGAGGAGAGCAGGACAAGGCCCAGTTCGGGGTTAGCTGGAGTTAATTGCGTTGACTCGTAGGGTGACTTTGTAATTAGCCACACTGCTCCTCCCCCTGCAGGGCAGGCGGGCGGGCTCTCCAGAGAAGGGCCCCAACAGGCAGGGGAGGAGCCAGGCGGCAGGCACACAGGGGCCCCAGGGCGGGCTGTCCTCATTCTGCATGAGGGAGGCCCTCCTCCATCAGGAGACTCCAGAGCTGCCCCTGGAGGTCCTCCTGTGCCACCTCGGGACCGAGCTCAGCACCAGGGGTGGCTCTGTGCTGCCCCCCAGCCCCGCTCCCTTGCACCCCCAGGAAGAGGGGCATTAATAAAATCAGAGCCCCGAGGAAGCGTGAAGGGGCCCACACTGGCCGGCGAGTCCAAGAGCCCCCGCTGCTGTTGCACAGAACCCAGACCAGACCTGCACCCTCCCGCCCCCGCGGGCACACCACAGGCTGGCTGGAGCCTGCCCCCCAGAAAAGAAAGTCACCCACGTGGGGAGCATCCCAGGCCGACCAGAGCAAAGCCAGCTCCTCCAGCAAGGGGCCCTTCGCCCGGCACAGCAGTTCACAGGAGTTTGTAAAGTGGTTTGTTCAAGTGCCTGATTAAACATTAGCCAAAGGTCAAGGTCATGGTCCTCAGGACCTCCTGACAGAATCACTCTGCAACGCTCTTCTGCCTTCCCCAGGACCCCCCTGTTGCAATGCCCCTGTCCCCTCTGCCTCTGGCCATGCCCGGTACCTGTTTAGGGACTGGGGCCCAGCGAACAGGCTGCCCAGGGTTCACCCACAGGGGCTGCTCCCAAAGCCTCGGCTGTGGGCGCACGGCCAGAAGCCGGGGCGCCTGGGGCTCCAGTTTGGAGAGTTTTGCTTTCCCGTGAAGCACTCCCAGCCCAGGAGACGCGGAGGTCCATGCAGCGGAATTTCTGCATTCAAGGCCACCTTTCCTGTAGCTTAGTGTTATTGATCACCCACACCTTAGGCCCTGACACATAATCAATAGGCCCTCTGACCCAGATATGTGGCTTGGCCTGTGGGGGCTTTCAAAACAAGCAGCGGACGCGGCAGCTCTGGCTGGTGCTTGTCATGTGTGAGAACCGCAGTCCCCCCAGAGCCGCGAGGCCATTTCTGCCCACATCACCCGCCCTCGGAGGAGCGCGCGGTCACGGCGCTCTGTTCATTGTCCCTGCGCAGAGTTCCGCAACCTCCCCCGAGCCATTAAGAGCAAGTGACAGGCCAGACCTCGGGAAAGTCAGTGTGTGCGCCCAAAGAGCTGGGACTTGGCACTGTCATCCTTTAGGGGAGGCCGCCTGACCCTCTCAGCACAGAGTGTAGGAAGTGATGACTCTGAACTGGGGACAGGAGGACAGGAAGGGGACCGAGCACCTGCCAAGGGAACAGGACACAATGCAGGCACCGTGGATACTGTGACTTTCAGAACCAGAAAGATCATGGCCGCCGGCAATGACACTGACCTCCAGGCTATGGGTTTGGGGAGACAGGATGTGGGGTTGCGGTGCAAACAGAGTAAGGCTCTCAAAGACAAACAGAAGACAAAAATCTCTAAAATTACTCCTGATACCACCTCCTCCAGGAAGGCCGCCCTGACCCAGCTCAACACCCCGCCTAGACCGGGAGCCGCCTCCTGGGCGTGCCATGCTTCCCCAGGCACGGCGGTGCCACTCTGTGAGTGAATGTGTGTACCACTATCCCTTCAAGGCTGCGAGTCCACTGAGGCTGAACGTTCAGATTTAAATCCCAGCCCCAAGAAAAGTCCAGCCCCCGAAAAGCCTCTCAACAAAGCCCACTGACTGACTGATTTCACGTGAGTGTCTGAGAGAAGGAATGAAGGAATGAACGACTGAAAAGGCAGCGCCCACACAAACACAGAATGCCAAGGTGGGAAGGTCCCCAAGGACCACCACACAAAGGGCGGCGGCCCTCTCGTCCCTTCCCTAGACGTCCGCCAAGGCCAACAGCGTAGATGCGATCACAGAGCACATACTTGTGCGCCCAGAGCTGGGTCCGCGTCGCAGCCCCACCAGCAGGGAGCGTTAGGCAAGCTGCTCCGACCCTCCGCCCTTGGCCCTGGCACCTGAGAAGGGGGAGTCCCACGCGGCTGGCCTGGGGCTGTGCCGACCACGGACAGCCGGGACGCTCAGGGCCTGGCGCGCAGGAAGCAGGGTCACGACGGGCACGAACCCCGCGCTGCAGTGCGGCGGCCTGACCCGCTGCCGTGCCAGGGGAGGTCAGCCCCACAGAGGACACCATGGCCATCCTGGAACATCGGGCCCCCAGAAATATTGCAGCACCGCCTCTCTCCTCTCGGCCTCGGAAAGGGTACAGACTCCGACCACCCGACAGGCCATCGGCGGGAACGCCCTCGAGGGCTGTGGGCAGGGGAGCCAGGATGAGGGCGCTGCCCCTGTGTGGGCGAAGGAACAGGACATAGGACGCTGCCCGAAGACCACCCGGCAGATGGGTCAGGGCGAGGCGGGCCTGCAGCTGCAAGGACTCCGCTGGAAAAGCTTGTACCGAGGGTCCTTCGGGCAGCGAGGGGACCCCCCACCTGGAGACCCAGGCTGACTGAGCAAGTCCTGCTGCACAGGGTGTGGGTCACCAGGGCCAGAGCACAGAGCCCTGGAGGAGCTCCTATTTGCAGTTGAACGTCCAGTCTGCAGGTGACTTGGTTCATGCGGAACCACTGACCCGGACTCATCACTAGGTATCACCGGATCACAGGCGGCCAGGTGGTGTGGTCCCCAAATGTGCCAAGTGGGAAGGAAGGAAACACGCGTGGATCACACTGACAAGCAACACACCCCACAAGAGCAGCAGACATCTGGGAAGCCCCATCCTAACCAGCCCTGGACAGCAGGGCCTCGAGACAGCCAAAGTCCAAGATAGCCAACCCCGCCTGAGTCCTGGCAGCTCAGCATAGGAGGGCAGTCTCTGCAGAAGAAAGCTGCAGCTTGCATTTAGGAAAGGCGGGGGGGTGGGGGGGTGGCACTCAGAAGCGTCCTTGTTGCCCTCAGCACACCCCCACCCTGGGCTTGCTCGCCTGTCCCAACACCACCTAGGCTGTTCTTCCAGGGGGGGGGCCTCCTCCCATGGGTCCCTGGCCAGTCTGTGGTGTTTCTCCTCGGCAGCCATGGCTGAACGGATGCTCAGACAAACAGAGACAGGGAAGCAGTCGGGTCCGAGAAGGAAATGCCTGCCGCCACTTTCCTGCGCGCCCCCACCCAGCTGATGTGAGGGCCTGTGACAGGGATTCTGCTGCCCCAGAGAGCAGTTCTTGGGGAGGGGGGCTCCACGCAGTCCACTGGGAGGGAGATCGCAAGAATCCTACAGGGCTTTCCTGCTGCCCTCCGCCACTGGCGTCCCCTCTGGTCAGGGCCTCCTGGCTGCACCTCACTTCCTGGCCATCCTGGTAAACCAGGCCCTGCTGCTCGCGATGGCATCTCGGGATTTCACTGGGACTCCGATGGGATCCAAGGAGGCGGGAGCCCGCAGAAAAGTGCAACATCGCCATCTAGTGGCCGCATGGGGCGGCTGCAGAGGTGCTCCCACGGACCCAGGATCCTGCATTCTGGGAAAAGAGGTCCCGGCCTGACCTTGGTCACTCGCTGCTCAGTGGCACAGTCCCTGAGCGCCTCAGCTACCATGAGTAGCTACCGCTGCCACGTCCTTAATAAAATAAAGGCCAAATCACGTGCAGTTTGAACCTATGCGTCTTGAGTGTTGATGAGGGCCTAAAGGGGACGCAGGGCCAGGATCCTGGGTCTCCAGGGTACCTGCAGCCAGGTCAAGGCCCCTCGAGGCTCAGGGCCACCTGTCTGCCAGGCCAGAGCGCCCCCGGGGTGCCTGTCTGCTCCCTGCCCATCAGCAAAGCTGCTGTGGAAAGGCCTCCTCCCACAAGAGAAAAAGGACTGTCCTTTTGGGAAGAGACCCCACCAGGGTGCAGGGTCCCAGACCTGAGCAGCATCAGTGCCGCCCGGAGGGCCTGAGAAAACGAGGGTCCTCGGCCACCCCTGAGCCTCTGGTCCCTGGGCCCGGAGGGAGGGGGTCGCCGAGAATCTGTATTTCCATCCTGTCCTCTCGGTGACACTGAGGTGGCTGAGCTGGGCCCCACTAAGAGGGCCGACGTTCTGGACTCAAAGTCCCCCAGGCTGGACAGAAAGCTGCCTGCGCCCACTCTGGCCTCTCTCTGCAGTTCGGCTGGCAGGGTTCTGGAGGCCAGGCCGGCCACTCTGAGGGACAGCCAGGGAGGAGATGGGGCATGGCGCAGGAGTGAGTCAGAGCTGAGCGCCAGGATTTTCTCCCTGCACGCGCTCTCCCTGCTGGCACGCGCTGGGGACAAAGTCAGACACACACCCGGACCTGCAACACAACAAAGATGCTCTGTCCCAGCGCAGCACCCGGCGTTCGATAAGCTCAGGATGCCGACCATCCACACTGGCCGAGGGACAGAGTCAGGTCGTCCCTGCGCCAGGCGTGTGGGTGGGTTTCCCATGACACTGGCAAGAACACTTGTGTGGGGTGCTTCACTCTAGAGACTCACTGGCACCAGAGCCAGAGTGATCCCGAGACAGGGTCGCTTTCCCGGCCTGCAGTCCTGCGCATGGGGGGCTCTGGCAGACACCCAGGCCAGTGAGGCAGCTCTGGGCGACGGTGTGAGTGGAGCGGGAGGGCGGAAGGCTGAATGAAATCGGATGGCCCGTGCCTCCACATCGCTGCAGAACTGAGACAGTCAGACTCACCAAAGAGGGCCTGGGCAGGACCACCAGGGGCCTGCAGCCGACCACACTGTGCTATGCACTAACGTTTTACGAAGATGGGGAGTCTGATGCTAAGTGTCCTTGTACTTATGAAAACGGACACGGGACACTTTTGGAGACGACGGACATGTCTGTTACCCTCATATCGTGGTGATGATGTCATGGGTGTGCGCCCGAATCAACTGCACCCACCACCTGTACACATTAAATATATGCAGTCTGTTGTACACCAATTAAACCTCAATACAGCTCTTTTTAAAAGAGAGCGCCACCCGGGAAAATCTCTGGCTTCTCTGCTCCCCCACACCGAGGGGAAGGACGGAGCGCGCGCGTTGGGAGGAGGGGCAGAGCGAGGACCGCGTCCAAGGCCAGCAGCGCATGCGCAGTGGCGGGCAGGGCGCTCCCCAGGGTCCCCCGCCCTCTGCTCACTGCTGCGGCCCAAGCACTCACCCTGGGGGGCACCGGGGGCAGGCAGGCCTCAAGGCCTCCCACTGCAACGGCAGCGAAGGGAGGCGGGGTGCATTTTATCGCATTGGTAGTCCCGTATCAGTATATTTTTTACGGGTAAGCCTATGGGTTTGATGAAGAAATTAGGAAAATTGGAATCTATCTGAACTTCTGGACTTAGAATAAAAGCTAAGCATTTTTCCCTTAAAAAGAGAGAGAGACGTATGAGCCCCTCCTAAGAACGAGTCTCAACTGTATTGTCCGTCACATCAGTGGAATTCCGCGCCGGGGCAGCAGGCAAGCTCCCTACTGAAGCCCGTCAGCACACGGGCGCCGGCACCGCTGTGTGAAGCGCAGTTTCCAGCTGCAAGCAGAAACCCCCACCTGGCCGGCCTCCCTGGTGGCTGCAGGAAGACAGGCGACCGTCCACTGCTGTCCACTGCTGGGACACCACTTGGCGCTGCGTTACCGGGACCAGTGGGCTTTGGTCTGTGCAAGGCTGCCATCATGTGGCCGCCTCCGGTACTTACCTCGGAAAGCGGCCCAGGGTCGGGGATCCGTGCTCTCCCCAAGTCTACTCTAAGATCACCCTTCCCCGCCACCAGCCAGAACGGTGGCTCAAGACACAGAGCAAGAGGAAAATCAAGCTCTCGTGTTGCCATCTGGGTCTGAGTCTTCTCCTGAGCGTCTGTAGGCCCTACCGGACCTCGGACCCAGGTGGCGGTGACCCCTCTAAACCAAGAGCTTTCTCGCCAGTCAGGACAGGGAAGACCAGCACGGGAAGCCCCAAACCCCGGCCCAAGCCCCGCCCAGTGTCGGCGGCGGATGCAGCCCTGGGCCCCAGCTCTCTCCTCGGAGGAACCCGGGGGCAGGAGCCTGTGCTCCGTGAGGCGCAGTGAGAGGGCTCCCCTGGGCGACAAGAGGAGACCCCAGCGCGCCACCCACTCCAAGCCACAGCAAGCACGGCCCAGAAGGGCCAAACCCGCAGACACCTCCAACTCAAGGACCGACAGCATTTGTCTGTCGCGGGTGCAGTCCCTCAGTCTCAGCATGGCGCTGCAGGCTGTCCCAGCACATCCAGCAGCACCCCTCACTCAACTGTGACGACCCCCCGGGGTACCCAAAGGAGTCACCTGCTCGGTGTCCACCTAGCACAGTGTCCATGGCCTCCCTCTGGGCGTGGACACCCCGAGTCAGCGACAATCAGGGCACACACGGAAGTTGATGCACGCTGCTGCCAAGGGCCCCGGCCAGGGAGCGCGCCTGTGTGGGGCCTAAGGCGGCTCCTGTCTGGTGGGAAGGAGGCCTTGGCGGGATGAACCAAGGCCCTCAGACAGGTCTGCGGGCACCACCGCACACTGAGAGGGGCGCTTCTGCGGCTGTGGGACTTGCTGACGGGAGGAGAAGTGACTCTGATTTCATCTTATTTGATGCTGAAGAAGACGGAAAACCAGGGCCCCTGGGTGCTCAGCTGGCTGCTGGACTCACGGACCTCCCGGGACACTGTCTTTCCCTTGCCTGGCCATGGTGAGAGTCTGCGCCCCACCTGAAAGGACGGGGCGCAGGCAGGAGAGGGGGTGGCCAAGAATCCCCACGGCTCCTCTGCGTGGGAACTCGGCCACTGTCACAGTGCCAGGCGCTGACCCTTCTCCCCCGGGAAGAGAACTGAACTGAAGTCAGAGACATCGCTTTGCTCCTCAGAGACGACAGGGTTTCACACTGCCCCCGAGTCTGCTGCCCCCTGAGGTTTCCTCCAGCCCCGACCGGCTGCAGCTGTTCCCTCTGAAGGAAGATCCAGCCGGGGGCCCAATGTGTAGCGGGGAATGCCTGGGGGCTGGAGCGCACCCTGAGGGCATTCTGCTGTGCAGAGAGTGCCCCGGCGCAGCCCTCCCAGGAGCTTCCTGGGCTAACGGAAGGGCGCATCGGGCAGTTCCAGGGCGGGTGTCCTAGTTTGTCTTGAGTAACGGACACCAGATCGGGCCCAACCAGTGGGCTTCTGGAGTGAAAGCCTGGGAAATAAACACTCGCACCTCAAAGATTACAGAGGAAGACACGGCAAGGACAGATGGGAGCTCGAGGTCACACAAACCCACATGCCCTGCGCCACAGGGCGGGCCTCCGGGTGTTAGGAGCGGGGCCAGCACACACCTCTGCTGCGCCCCCAGCCAGCCCAGCCACCGCCGCCCTCTAGGCCCTCTTCCCGTCCGGCTGGGCCCAGCAGCGTCTCCTGGGCAGCTCCGCTGAGGCTTCTCCCAGCACACAGTCTTGACCTTCCTTTGCCTCCTCCTCAGGTTCTTCACCACCGATCCTCTCCTGAAACCAGAAGAGAAGCTACAGAGCATTCCAGTTAACTGTCTAACTCCCGGGCTGGCCTCGCTGCGTGCTCACACTCGGGACCCAGGAGCTGCCGGCCGCGGGGCGCTGGGTCTGGTGCGTAAGCAGCTCTGAGCGCATCTCGACTGATGGGAACTGAAGGGAGGTCCCGCCTGGGACCTGCGAGCGAGAACAAAGCAAGGAAGCGAACAAAGCGAGGAAGCGCTGCTTTAAAAGCTGGGGCTCGTATGCTGGCGTGTGCAGACTTCCCAGACTCAGGCCCCTGGGCGTCACGTCACACGGGACGGACGCTTGCCACACCCGCTGACGGCCTTCACGGTCTAAAAGCAGAGCCAGGGGTCAGCAAAGAGGCAAAGCAGGTGCTCTCCGTTCTGTGGCCCGGGACGGTCGCAGGTGAGGCATCGTCCCACGGGAACATGCAAGCGCTCCTCCTCCAGGGACAGCGGGAACGAGCGTCAGGTGCCAGGCAGGTCTGCTAAAGCAACCCAGTGCTTCCAGCCTTTGAGTCCGATCTTCATCCCACAACTGCCCACCTTCCAAAGAAGCAGCATCGCCCACTAAGTGCAACTGCGTGTTTTGGATCTGAAAATCATCGACTCTTTAGGGATTCAAGAGCAAAGGCCCTTCCTTCCACGCCAGAGTGGATGTTACCGCCATGACCTTGTGGGGCTGGTTTCCGGCTGGGCCACAGGAAGAGGCTTATGGAGTCCCATCAGTTCAAATTCGTATCAAACCTGAAGAGCAGCGGGCCGCTAAGAGCCACGTGGGGCCGTCCTTGCCCGTGGTCTGGTCTCCCAGCCCCTGCTCTGGGGCACACGGGAGCCACTGCCACGTGCCATCGTCTGCTGTGGGACGGCAGGGGGAAGGGAAGACAGGCTTGTCTGTGCTTCATCCTGCTGGTCCGTGGCAGGATCTGACATTCGGGTTTTCAGTACTTCCTCCACAGTGCACAGTGACAGCTGACTCCCTTGCGCGAGCGTGTCTGGCTTAGAGACAGGACTGCGTGAGGCCCACTGCACAGGCCCCTCCTCACAGCACAGCACAGCGCCGCGCAGCACAGCACAGCACAGCACAGCACAGCACAGCGCCGCGCAGCACAGCACAGCACAGCACAGCACAGCGCAGAGATGCTGGGCTAAGCCAAGGGCTGCTGCCGCGGTGTTCGGGAAGACCTTGGCCCGGCCTGGCCAGGCCAGCGCAGGTGCGCACGGAGAGCACAGGAAGCGGGCGAGAGGACAGGTTCACCACTGTACCTTGCCGCCTTCCCCGTTCCGGGACTGCCTGGGTCCACCATCCTGAGACATCTGCCCGGGGCTGCTCCCATCCTCCTCAGGACTCCCTAGGAGAGCTGCCCTCCCCGAGCAAGAGAACAGGGTGAGTAAACGGGGCGGCTCCCGAGGAAGCGGACAATTGACAGATTAAAACATGCTGGGGACCCTTCCGGAAGGAGCGGTCTCTGGATCGCTGGGACCTTCACACTGACACCTCTACAGCGCCCTCTGGAGGACACGGGACAAGAAGCGACAGTTCCACTCAGGCATTTCTGAGCTGGAATGTTTACCTCCCCCCCACCGGCTGGGGCATTAAAAGCGCTCAGCGTTCCAGTTCCCCGCCGAACCCTGCCCTTTGCTCACTGGAACTTTCACTCACAAGCGAGCCCAGTCGCACACGCTAATGCAGCCTCCTCCTCCTCCTCCCAAATCAGCCCCGACTCAGAATGGGGCCACTGTCCTGTCTGCTGTGCGTCCCCCCGAAAATCCCCATGCAGAGGCTGGGGTCGGGGGTCAGATACCAAAAAATGTGTGCAGTCTCCAGTCTCAGTTGAAGATACAAATGAAACACATTTTTCAATAAAGGAATAAATACATTACTTAGTTGTTACCTATCTACGTACAGTGTAAAGTTTACTTCCAGACTTGGCACGTCAGCAAAATTAGGCTGGAAACATCGCTCCGCAAGTATTTGAAAACGCCAGCACGACCGCCCCTCTCGGCGTGCTTCCGTGAGACAGCAGGAGCCCCCACGTGCTGCTCCGCACGGAAGCGCAGGCTCGGGACCGGCTCAGAGGCCTCGGCCGCCCACCCACCGCTGCCTCCCTGCCCCTCGGACAACGCCTGGCGCGGGGGGCGCTCCGACAGCGGTGGCCCATCGAATGAATGAGCAAATGTATGAATAAATGAGTGAATGAGTGAGTGAGTGGGTGGATGAAGGAGAGAATGAATGACAGAATGAAGTGGATAATCCATTCTCGTTTTTCTATCCTGAGGTATCTTTCTGAGGTATGAAGTTGTTTTTACGTGTTACGGAATAAAGTATACTAGTAGCTAGTAAGCGCTTACTTGCATTTTAGTCCTAACCAATGAAAGTTCAGTAAGTTTTTAAACGAATGCGCGGATTTGAACTCACAGGTACAAGAACCTGAGACCACACAGGTCAAGGGCAAACCACCTCACAGGTCGCAGTAGACGACAACGGCCACTAGAGGGAGACAAGGAGCCTCTCAGAGAGCAGCCTTAGAGACAGAACTGCCCCCAGAATGGAGGGTCTGCTCTGGGCCCTTCCCAGCATCGCCCCCACCCCCACACCGCTGAGGCCCTGCTAAGCAACCTCTGACTCACCCGAACAAGCTGAAGCAAGGTCAGAGGACACAGCCGCGCCCCCCTCCCCCACCCCCCGGGGCTCAGCTCCTCCACTCCTCTTTACAGGGACTCCCTCTGGCTTTCAACATTCAATGCACAAAGAAAAAAAACTTTCCGTGTGGATGACAATTGAATCTACTAAAAATCCACCTGGAAAGAAAGTATGACTACAAGCTGAAGGGTGAACACTTAACTTTCAAAGCCGTGCACCACTGGCTCCAGCCCGGCGACATTCCTGCGGCAGAACCCGGACCGCCCAGTGCACCCCCTCCGGCAGAGAGCCCTGGGGCACAGGGAGCTCACTGCCAGCACACGGGCAGCCCCGGCCCCGCCGGCCAGGTTTCAAAGGCTTCCTATGTGGCCGAGAGGGCGAGAAAAACAGTTCCCACAAGCCCTGTAAATATTTCCAGGGCCATTATAAGCCACAGATGTTGTCAGAGGCAGAATCGTGCAAACTTTAAAAGACTTAATCCACAAACGACGCTGATTCAAAAACAGATTTACAGCATTTGAAAGGAACGCCAACTTCCCTTCGGAATGTGGAACGTCCACGCCTCACTTCAATTAACAGAAGCCATCGGCCCCGCTGGCTTCCCTGCTTATTTCCACGGCGGTGAAACGGCAGAACACCTCCAAATGACACTCAGAAGTAAAAGGACAGGCGACAGAGCCGGGAAAGCAGAACAGCCCAAGAAAGCAACCGTAAGAATAACTGACTAATTAGAAACTAACACCAAACTACGAGACCCAGTGAGATTTCTGGGGAAGAGAAAATTCCAGAATCTGCACGGTTGGGTGTCCTGTGGGAACCTCTGATGGGCTGAGCCTGCGGATTTCCAAGAAGGGAGACGCGGACTAGAGACCAAGGAACGACCGGGCACGTCTGCACTAACCTGCGAGCGCATCTGCCGCCCGCACTCACCGCCCTGCGGAGAGCCTGGGACGTCCGCACAGCCGACAGAACTGCTGCTTGGCTGGGACCTTCCTTTAGGGGGTCAAACCCGGCCACCGGCCCTGAGGAGGCAGCGGGGGGAGAACTGGACACCAGGCCCGACGTACACAGCAAGTGAAAGGGCAGATGTTTTTTAATTACAGAGTTTTCATAACCTAATGGCACCCTAATCATGACAACCCCTCTTCCTTCAAGGAACTCAGGCATGCTTCTGGAACATTCTCCGTCCAAGTCCCCCCGCTGGCTGATCTGAAGGGAGCTGGCAAGTCTTGGGGTGAGCTAAGTAACAGCCTGGCGTCTGACTTCAGCTCGGTCTCCTCTGGCACTGACTCTCAGCTCGAAGTAAACCCCGGCCCCCGCCCCGCCCTGCCCCGTGCCCTGCAATTCTCAAGAATAAGCCAGCTCCCCGATTATGCGGGAACGTCCTCCCCTCCGGCCCACGGGTTCCCACATCACCCCACATCCCGACAGGCAGGCCATCAGTGTGCCCCGTCCCCGGTCAAGGAGTGCGGCCCCCGAGACAACGGGCGCACACGCAGGGCTGCAGGCAATGGTGAAACTCCGCACACCCGCAGGGCTGGCCGGCTGCCGCCCTGCGTCTCTCACCCCCTGTGCCACTGGGCCAGTCGTCAGGGCCTCGCTGGGATCGCAGGCACGGCCCTGTCAGGGCTTCCCTCCCCAGCGCCTGGCCGCCCCACTGATATCTGCAGGCATCTGAAGAGCCTTCTGGCTGAAAGGCACCGTGGCAAAAACCAAAATGATCACTATTCTCATCCATCCACTCCAAGGCCCTCTCCCTGTCGCTGACAAAGGTAAGTCAGGTGGGGACGGCACCTGACGCAGACAGGGGCTCAGACGCCAGCAGGGCAGGAAGGCCGGTGCCCACCCCCGGCCAGTGGACTTGAACTGCTGGAGCCTCCCAAGTCTCGGCACCTGCACGCGGGCAGCCACAAGGCCCGCCCCTTCCTGCCCTGCCCTGGGCCCCCGCTTCAGGGCCCAGCTGGCAGCATCCCTCCCCAGCCGCGGAAGACCGAAGGAGTGACCTGGACATCCAGAGATAACCGCTCTGCCGCCCCGTGCCACCCTCTGGCTGCTGGAGGGTCTTCCCTCCCCTGCCCCCCGTGGGACCCGCCACACCAGTGCCCCCCTCCAAACCCTGCCAGCAAACTCCACGGCGCCCTCTGTCACACCCTGCGCTGAGGACGCGCGTGTCCGTAGCAGGGATGCCCGCCAGGACAAGGACGTCCCCACATCCGTCCTATGCTGCCTGCGAGCAGAACCAGGCGCTCACTCGCAGAGCGCTGTTCGCGGGTCGCGGCCACCTCCTGTCCTCCCCAGGACAGGGGCACAGGAGGCCACTCTCCACAGCAAACCCTGCGGGTCTTTCCCAGCAGCACCTGTAACGGACCCTCTGGGCAGGGGATTCGCCTCCTTCGCTCTGACACGCCTGTTCTACTCGTCAGCAGGGCGCCCGCAGCAGGTCAGACCTGGCGCGTTCAGGAAGGGGAGGTGGAAGGGTAAGAGGCCACCAGCCAGGTGTCACCGCTCCTGTGCCCCCGCAGCCACAGCGAACCCAGCACCTGCGTGGGCCCGACGGGATCCACGCGACTCACTCTGCGCCTCAGGGACCCGCGGAACCAGTGAGAGCAAAGAGCGCTTTCGGACGCCAACTCACGGTCTGCAAGTCCTGACTGCTGCAGCTGAACCTTCAGCCAGATGCTGTCCCGCTGGCCCCAGGCTCCTGGGGGCTCCACCTCCCACAGACGGCCCTGCTCCTCCGGATGGGCCGACAGGAACTTCCTGCAGACTGAGGGGAGGGGCCCTGCGTGAGTCAGGGGGGCGCCCACCCCAGGCCTCTGCTCTGACCCACGCAGCGCGCACGCCGCCTTCCTGCCCTCCCCTCCCACCCGCACCCGCCTTTCGTGCTCCCCACGTTCCTCCGCTCAGGCGGCCGCGACTCTTCACCGTGGCCGGCGGCTGAAACACTTACTCGCTCCCGGTTCTGGAACGTGGAAGTCCAAGGTCAAGGTGTCGGCGGGTGTGCCTCTGCCCTTGGCTTGCAGACGGCCACCTTTGCACGTGCCCTCACGCGGCCTCCCCCCCACCCCCCCAAACCCATCTGTGTCCTTACAAGGCCCCCTTCTCACCACCCACCGGGTCAGGGCCCCTCACGTACCACCTCGCTTCACCTAATTACCCTCTGAAGGCCCTGTCTCTGCACAGGAGCACCCTGGGGTTAGGGCCTCACCCTAAGACTGGAGGGGCCCCCAGTTCACCCTGTGGCACTGCCCCACCTCAGGCCCTGCCCCACCCATCCAGAGCCACGGAGCTCGTCCTCTGCAGGCACCGCGTCCCCCGTCCCCGCGGGCACAGGGTGAGGGCCTCCACGTAGCACTGCTCCACATGCAGCCGAGCGAAGTGCTCCCAGCCCCACAGGTGCCCACGGGGACCCCGTCAGGCCCTCTGCGGGCACATCCGACCTGGGGCACAGTGCAGAGGGGGACCTACAGGGCTCAGCGCTCAGTGTTTGCAAAGAGCCAGCGAGCTGGCAGAGTGCTGGATGGGACGTTCCGGTCTCCAGTCTGGACAAGTGTGCCTTCGCCACCACAGGGAGAGCTGGCACCTCACTTAGAATTCTCGGACGGCTTGCAGTTTTGCACCAGAACATGCAACATGAGCGCACCAGTCCCAGGCGGCAGCCCCCTGCTTCTCACAGCCCAGCCCCCCACCCCGACACCAGCAGGGGCCTGTGCACACCCACCCACAACCCCCCGAAGCTGCCCCGGGGTCGAAGGACGTGCAGACTGGGACGTGGTCAGCTCCCAGGTGCACAGACCATGGGGAGGAGCCACTCGGGCCCTGGGCACCACTGGCAAGAACGCCGGGCGCCCGGTGCTCGGAGCTGGTTCAGCAGGAGTGGCCTGCACTCAGGTGGGAACCCTGCTCGGAGCCCCCAGACCCCAGTCCCATGGAGAGGGGTGCCACTGCCCACCAGGAGTCCCTGAAGCACGGGGCCCGGCCGGAAGGCAGGCCTGCGCTCAGCCGCCAGCCTGCTCACCCACGTAGGTGGCGCTGCCTTCCCCTCAGCCCCGGGCACCCTGCGACTTCCAGCTCTGAGGGGAGAGCGATGAACTAGGAGCTTCAAGTGCAAGGGCAAAGGCATACGAGGGCCCAGCAGCAGATGTGCTGCGTCCCCCTGACATTGTGGATATTTGGCTTCTATTACATCTAAATCCAATTCCTTCTCGGGCTAGGGAAGGGTCAGCCCTTGTGATCAAGCACCGAGCCCTGTTTGTGCTGAAGCCCCGGGAGGTTTCTCCGAAGGAGGGGGAGCGTTCCGAGGGCCTGTCCTCCCCCAGCCCACCCCCCCCGAGTGGCCTGGATGCACAGGTGTGTCCGTCACCGCTGCCCTCACCTTGGTACATGGCAGGGGAGATCGGCCAACTGACGCCCAGGGCACCATCCTCGCGGAAGGTCTCGCAGAAGTCCCGCAGCATGGCCGTGCCCAGGCCTCGGCGACGGTGTGCCCTCCTGACAAACACGGTGTCGAGGACAGGCAGCAGGTAGCACGCACCTGTGCCGCCGCCGCACAGGCTGCCTGTGGGGAGGGCAGGACACAGAGACTGCCGCCCGGGCCTGCGCCGGCCTGCCAGGCCACGGCACCAGCTGGAGTCGGGCTACTTTCACACACTGAGCCGCCCAAGTTCGAGCCCAGCAGAAGCAGGAGACCACAGAGTGGGCGAACAGACAAATCAGACGCGGTCCACACTTAAATCCCCTGCTCCTTCCCGCACCGCAGTGCACCGAAAAGAAAATGCTTTCAAAAAGCAAGCTGATGAACCACTGCTATCTACACAAAGAACACTCAGAGCCAAGTAAGAAAACAAGCCGCCCAATAAAAAATGGGGGCAGTATCTGCACAGACGCTTCCGCAGGGGAGACGCGCGAGCAGGCAGGAGCACGGGACAGGCGGGCGCCGGCTGCTGGGACGAGGGGCGCGAGGCGTGGGCGCCCGGCCACTGTGCTGAAGACAGATTTTAAAAGTTCAAAACTACGAAAGCAAACAACCCCAAAGACACTCTACAGAAGAGACCAACCCCTCCGGCAGACCGGTGCTGGCTACACAGTCGCCCCCTGTCCCGGCCCGGGAACGCGGTCGCCCCAGCCTGCTGTGCGCCCCTGGCTGGCACGGCCCGCTGCCCCTCTGGAGCGACCCCAGCATCCAGCCTGCCTCTGCACCTCAGCTCGGCTGTCAGCAATCGCGTCCGTCCTGGGGGCTGAGGGGTAACATCAAAGAAGAGGGACGGGAAGCACTGTCCTTGCAAAGCTGCTGTGCACCTAAACTGCAGAGAGGGTTTTTACAGAGAACACGGCACGGCCTGAGAATCAAAGGGATGCGTCTGCAGCCCGCCTGCAGGTCCGGGAGAGACGGGTGCACGTGAACCCACGCCCCGGGTCTATTTCCACGGCAGCCGCGTTAGCGGTGACTGCTGTGCTCGGGGATGACCCCCCGCCCCCCCGTGTGCCGCGTGCGCGCAGCGACCTCTCTGGGGCAGGAAGCCCCCCCGGAGGGCGCCCGGCGCCCCTTACCTTTCACCTTGGCTGTGTAAAATCCAACGGCCGCGCCGTCCCTCCACAGAATCTTAGCCTCCTCCTTCCCGGAGTAAGGTAAGAAAAACACGTCGTCGTCATCCAACCTCCTCTCCAGCCCTCCAAAAATTACAACGCTGAGGATGAAAAGCACAACCCTTTCCCCAAACGACTGAACCTTTGAAGGAGAAAAAAAGAAAAGAACCAAGTAAGATGAGAGAGAAAAATCAGGTTTTTAAAAACTTCTTTGCACTTGGCACTGAGCACAGGTGGGAGCCAGGTGTGCACTCGGGCGTGCGCTCGGGCTCCGCCAGCCGAGGGCCGCAGAGGGCGTCCGCGTCTCCCCGCGGTTTCCCGCCCTGCCCTTCCCCCCGAGTCGGCCTGCGGAGGGGGTGGGGCGGTGCCGGGGGCCTCCGGTCCCAGGGCCACAGACGCGGGGTGCCAGTGGACGGAGAACGGCATTCCAAAGAAGGAAGCTGCCTCGTGGGCGGGGGAGGCGAGCCGCTCCAGCAGATGTGCTGGTTGTGTCCCGCAAGAAACCCGCTCGGCCACCGTCCCCCACGGCCCCGAAGTCTGGCCTCCAAAGGAGGGTCAGCACTGGGGGGAGCCACGGCTGCAGCAAACAGAACGGCACGCCAGTGGCCTGCGCCCGGTGTCCGGCACAAACTGGAGTCCCAACGGCGGGAACCGCTGGGCCTGCAGGCCCACCCCGACTTAGGGCTGGAAAACGGAGCCGTCTCCCGCCCACAGCAATGTCGGGGCCAATGAAGACGACCTTCCGAGGTCAACAACCCTTGGCAGACAGAGCCGACCCGCCGGTGCGCTCTGCCGGTGGGCCCGGCTGGAGGCCCAGGACCCCACACGCAGCTCCACGCAACCACAGAAACGTGGCCCCCGAGAGGCGACCGGCCCGTCACGGACACGGCGGCAGCACTGCTGCGTGGGCAGCGCTCTGACGGCGCTGCGGGGCGACGGCCCAGGTGCGGGGCGTCCATCACCCACCCTGCACGCCACCGCAAAGTCAGCAGCCTTGGTCCTGCGAGGTGCCGCCCGCCCGCGACCCTCACCCCTGCCCGAGGCCCGCTGCACGGGGAGCAAATGGAGCTCAAACTCGGGGAGCGCCTGCAGCTGCTCATCCATCGACCTGCTTCCAGCGCGGGGTCCCCGCGGCTGGGCGGGGGCCCGGGGACCGGCCAGGGCTGCTGAGGGGCCAGCGGGCGCACCCGCCTGACAGCAGCCGGCGCTTCTCCCTGCGTCTTCACCCTGAGAACCGGCACTTGGGGGAAGGGGCGTTTAGCACAAATATAAACACTGGGCTTTATGCTTAGTATGTAACCCTTAAATCTGTATCATCGGCATCGGCAGCAGCTGCAGCAGCGCTCTGGCCGTGGCTTCTTGGCCGGATTGGCTGGGGGACCTTTCGCAACTCACGGCCTCCTCGAGCCTCAGTTTCCCTGGCTGGTCAAGGGCAAAGCCCCCCTACGTGGTGCCTGAAACTTCTGCGTGGTTTTCAACTGCTCTGATAAGAAAAATAAGGCAGCTTGCAGCACCCTAGCAAATGGCACAAAGTGTTTGGTCCAATAAACTTGTTAATTGGCCCAGGATGTAAAATATTGCACCTTTATCCGGAGCCAAATCTGAGAGGAGAGGAAGAGCCTCGAAAACCGCACCAGCTGACTCCGAGGAGCCGCCCCGGCGCTGTGTCTCAGACAGCGGCAGCCAAGTCAAGTTCAGACTCACGAAGAACGAGCCAGTCACCAAGCGTGATCGGCGTGATGTGGGAGGCTGTACCTGTGAACATCTAAAAGCGGAAGTGCGGAGGGGCACTGGAAGAGAAAAGCAGACTGCGTCTGGCGAGAGGGAGGTATTCCGTCAGAAACCGGCAGGAGGAGGGAGATGAAGAAAACACACCTCATCGGCCCACTTTCCTTCCCGGGGGAACTAGCACGTGACGGGCTGAGGCCGCTTAGACGCGTTTCTGAAACACACACTACGGCCCAGTTCTAATCCCTCAGTTAGGACCGCTAATTACATGAGCAGAAAGAACATCAACAAAGCCTTTTTGTTTGGTAGTTGGTGAAGAAGAGCTGGCTAAGAAACAAGATGGAATTGAAATAAAGAGTCAACCCCTAAGTTCCGCAAAAGGACCGCGGAGCTGGGACCGCAGAGCTGGGACCGCGGAACTGGCCCACGACACCAGGGCCGGACAGACCTCCGCAATGCGGCGCTCTCAGTGGAGGAAAAGAACACCCAAGATCTCCGTGCTCACAGCTTGGGCCATGTTTCTGGAAAATGCGCGGGTTTGCTCATCTAAATTCCTTCAATTGCAAAGCGGGCTCTTCCTAGCAGTCAGAACAGCCGCCCCTAAGCACCGCCCACTGCCCTAAAAAAGAGGCTGGGAAGCCCCCTGATGGGTCCATCGGGCAGCCGCGCTGGGACATCACCGTGCCGGTGGCTCCCAGGCCACTGTGGATTTGCTGGGCTCTCCCTCCCTCCCTCAGAAGGAACCGACGGCGCCGACACCCTGGGCTCAGACCCCCAGCCTGCAGGACTGCGGGGCGGTCCAGCTCTGCTGTGTCAGCCCCCAGTTCGCGGCGCGCTGTGACGCAGCCCTGGAAACGAGTCCCCGGGGGACCTGCTTCAAATTATTAACCTGGTGACGGTGCGAAGACTCGGAAAACCCCCTTTTGCAACCCGTGCCCAAGGACACCGCCTCACCTTCACCAGCCCTTCTCTGGCGGGGTCCGAGGTCCTCAGCACGTCTTCGGTGGCCCACCAGGACCCCTTCAGGTAGACAGCCACGACTGAGGAGGAAGCCGAGAGGAGAAGATGACATGCAAACGGCCCGCGGTCCCCAGAGGCACGGTCTCAGCAGCCACTGTCACCGCGCACAGGAGAGCCCACACGTGGGGAGAGCAGGCGCTGTTCCTAGAGCTGAAGTATGCAGACAGCACCGGCCAGGGCACAGAGGGCTGTTGCGAAGTGACGCCCAGCACAGCCACGCGCCCACGCCGCGCGCCCAGCGCTGCGTGACGGGCGGGTCTCGGTGCAGGCCCCACACAGCGGACTCTCTTTCTCAGCAATCCCACTCAAGTTCTCATGCCTGCGAGTGGCAGCGTGGGGACTGGAGGTGGACCGGGCCTGGCTGGTGGCGGGGCCACCGCTCCGACCACTACAGTCCGGGTGAAGAACGGACAGACAGAGCGCAGAGCCCGAGGCCGGGCATCCACGAAGGCCGGCAGAGCAGGAAACAGAGATGAGGGGGGGACTGGCTCGCGGTGGTGAACACACGGTACAGTGTACTGATGACGTAGTACAGAGTTGTACCCCGGAAACATATGTAATTCTATTAACCAACGTCACCCCCAATAAATGCAGGGGAAGTTAAACTAACACAAAAAGACTAGGCCTGGCCCAAGCGGCCTCTGGCACGGGGGCTCTGCACCACCCACTCAGGGTGAGGCGCGAGCAGGGTGCAGTGGTGTTCTGGGAAGCTGAGAGCTGGGTTACATGCAAGTGAAAAGAATTTGTCCTTTTGAAATGAAAAAAAAAAAAAAAAAGTAGAGAAGAAGGAGCCCACTGATGGAGCTGGGAGAATGGATCGGGTGGGGCAGAGGCAGGGAGGACAGTGGACACCGTGGACCCAGCCATGTGTGGGGAAGGGCTGCCTGCACCCCAGGTGCGCAGGAGCGGGAAGGACCCCCGGGAATGGGACTGGGCCCCCCAACTGACAAATCCCTTTCCCTGACCTCCGGGAAAGGAAGAGGGGTCTTGTCGCGGTGACACAGCCCAGCCTCCGATGACAGACACAGTCGAGAATGAGACCCCCAGGGAGTAGCACAGGCTGTGCCTCTCACACCGCACGGGGGCAGGGGAGCACCCCCTCCACCCCCGGCACCCTGACAGCAGTCTGCCCTCCCCTGAAACCGCCCGCCGCTGGGGAGTCACAACCCCGGGACGTTTCCCCTCGGCTCTCGAGGTCATCACAAGCTCCTGTGATGGATTCCACCAGCTTATCAATAATTAACTTGTACACGGGGCTCATCAAACAGCTGCGATCCTTTTCACCGCCTTCTAACCGCGCACGCGCGCACACACACACGTGTGGCCCTTACAGGCATGCCTGCTCAGGGAAATCTACAAAGGAACCAGCCACAGCGACCTCCGTGTCCGGGCTGAGACCACACGCAAAGCTGCGAGGGGACGGACACCACTGCAAAGCCACGTGCCACAAGAAGGGCATTTCCAAGTCCTGTCTGCTTCCAAACGCCAAGTTCAAGGGCACAAGGTGTGGGTAACACCTGAAGCGCTTTCTGGAAGTCTTGCCAAATCGCAGCTACACAACAGGGCCCCAGCAGTTTGGAAAACATTTGGAAACTTTATTTAAAGTGCTGTTATGTAAGAAAAGGGCCGGAGTGAGACTTCCTGGAGCTTATGAATATTTACTATACCACATTCTTGAAAACAACCAAGAAATTAAGTACCACATTAATAAGAAACAGATTTACAAGAGTCAGTCATATGCTGACATTATGCAAACCAATGAAAGACCTGTAACCAGAATGTTATGAAATGCTGAAAAAAGGCCGGAGGGCTGCTGGCGTGTGGGCGTGCCCTAAAGCTGGCAAGTGGCATTTCTGGGGTTTCCGAGCAGGCGTTCACTGCGGAGTTCCCGGGGGCACCCCTGTTACCAGCCTGTTGCTGGTCTCCTCCCTGGGGGTGAAGTCCCACAGTCACGGCAACGCTCAAGGCCTGGGGCCACCACAGACCCTTGGGGACCAGGGCCTGGAAGCGGCCGTCCTGCACCTTGACCGGAAGTGCTCGGCCACCCCCAGCCTCGGGGTCAGCACGCCCACCACGCCCAGACCAGACGGCCGGCTACGCGTTGTCGAGGCTGGGCAGCAGCAACAAGGGAACAGCCCGCCCATCGGGAAGGCCGCCTGGGGCTGCGAGGGGCAGGCGTCCGAGGAGTGCAAACCCACACTGACACGCGGGGTGAGCAGCAAAGTCTGGGGCACCGGGGGCCGGGGAGGAGGTGGGCAGGGGCGGAGGGCTGAGGAGGCCCCCTTTGCAAACTGTGGTGGGAGACCTAAGCCCCACACTTTCACCAGATACACCATTTAAGGAAGGCTAACTAATTAAGGGTTGGTTTGGGGTTTTTTCTGTTTGTTTGTTATTTAAAAGAACACACCTGATCACGGTGGAAAATCTGTAAAACAGAGAAAGGAGTAACAAAGGTGAACTTTTCTAAATGGAACTGAATTTAAACTGGGACTCCCTTGAGGTCAGAGACAGCTGCCTGGGCCCCAGGGTGCGCTGGGCTCCAGGTGGACAGACAGGCCAGACCCTTCCCTGTGCCCACCGCCCCAGACCCCTGGCCCCTACGCCACACAGCAGGGCCAAGCTCTCCAGAGAACTCACGCGGTCACAAGTGGCCTCAGCACAACACAGAGGAAGGATACGGGAGTCAACGCCAGAACAAACCCCACCCAGCCGTCACCTGGCACAAACCTCTACCCCACACCACTGCATGGCCCTGGGTCAGTAACCTGACCCTCAGAGGCCTCCTCCCCTCCTCTGTCTGGGGGGCAGGGGGGGTCCCTGTGCTTCCCAGGGCTGTGGCGACACTCCAACCAAAGGGCCCCCTGTGCAGGCAGCCCGCACACATTGCTAATGACAACAGCACAACGATGTCCTCAAATGCAGGCCTGAACCCCGTCTCCGTGGGCAAGGGGCTGTCCACTGTCCTTAACACAGAGCACGCCAGGTGCACCACCGCACAGAAACAATGCATTGTCTGAGCTCTGAAAGCTTAGAACAGATCACTTCTGCTCGATGCTGTTCTAAGTCCCGCCTCAGCCGACAGCCACCGTCTGTCTCCGAGGTATTTGGTCCCATCGGCTGTAAACACTAAATCTGAAGTGCGTTCTTCAAGTCCGCTGTCGTCTACCCACCTGTCTTTGTGTCCTGCGGGCTGACCAAGACCAAGACTCTGTGCTGAGGTTCGTCGCGATGCACCGTGCAGAAGCGAACGGAGGGAGCCTCGAGCCTAACCTGGAAAAGATGACAAGATCGCCGTTTTCTTCTCCACGCACGGGAAGGGCGTGAGAAGTCTCTTCGCCATCAGCCATCGCTGAAAGGTCACTGTCACGCAGAGGGGGATTTGACAGGATGCAGGTGACGTAAAATGGAAAACTTGCCTACTCCAAGCGAGCCAAACGCGAAGGGTGCCCTGGCAAAGGCGCTCTGTGTCACCTGCCCGGCCCACTTGCTCCTTCTCTCTGTCACCTGCCATCTACTCAGGTACAATTCGACACCCACTCAGCCTCTCCCTTCCATGTGCTTCCTTGGGCCTCAGTCTATGACAGCAGAGGGCCACGCCTGCCATACCGGCCTCCACGGTCATCCCGGGGCCACGCCGTGGACGGCCTGCGTGTCCAGCACGATGCCACTCGGGCTGCCTGCCGCCTTGGCGCAGGAGCTGCAGGCCGTCTGGAGAAGCCCAGGGCCCCTCTGGCCCGCAGGCTCCGCCCCGGCTGCCTGGCAGCCCGGGCACAGAAAGCCTCAGCACGTGCTTGGGAGTGACGGGAGCACCAAGCAGTGCGCTCGGGGTCTCCAACCGATGCTGGGACCGTCCTCGGGTGCTTCTCTCAAGTGCCCACATCCCAAGCCCTCTCTTTGACCATCAAACGCACGGCTCCCAGCTCCAGGGGCAAAGGGCCAGCACATTCCATGACAAAGGCTATTCTAAAGACCAGGGAGGGCGCAGGAGAACAGGCACAGGATGTGCAGCCCGAGTGAGGGGGGCAGGCTGCTGGTGAACGTTTCCAGCAGCCCCCGCAGTTGCAGGGATCTGTTCCTTCACACACCCTGAGGCCTGGAAACATCTCTGTGTCCCCGGTCCCCGTGACCACCTCAGGGAGGCGTCCCCGCCCGGCAGACAGTGGCCACGAGGCCGTCACCGACCTCATGGACACAGCTCTGTGCCGACAGGAGAGGGGCGTGCTGCAGCCAGCCTGGTGCTCAGGAAGCCCACGAGAATGGAGACCAAAGGGAGACACGTCAGAGCGCCGGCGGCGGTAAACCGCGGGTGACGCCACTCCCGCTGGCCCTGGCCATCACTCCCGAAGAGTTACAATGAGCATGCGCTGTGATGACCAGAAACACCAGAGAGTGTGACTGCATTTTACACGGGGCAGGACCACTGCAAGGCTGCAAACAGGGCAGATGATGAACAGAAAAGACTTTCAGAAGACCAGAGTGACGTGCCGTGATAGGGCCTTTCTTTGTGTTTGGAAAAATCTCTCCGGATTCGCAAAGAAAAGTTAAACCTGCTAAAAGCAGAAAGGAGGTTCAACACCATCCCAGCTGACACCCCCGGCTGACTCTTTCAGCCTGGTACGGAGGAGGGAACCGCCAGCACTTGTCAACTCGCTGAGGCTGCCCTGGGCCTCCCAGGGAACCAAATAATACCCTCACGCAGCGCTCTCCAGAGGGGAGGAGAGAAGAGGTGCGCAGCCACTCCAGCATTTCTGGCACAGGAAACGGCTTAGTTTTGGTGGCTGTCTTATTTTATTATGTTTTTGTGAGTAACACTGAGATCATCCACACACCGAGCATATTCTATCTTAGGTTTTTAAAAAGTCATGTGATCCATAAAGAAACAGGAAATAAAAGGGGATCGAAACGTCACCCATAAGTCCTGCAGGGCGTGCGTCACCACAAGTGTCAGGGCACCTAGCATTCCCCACACTGCCTCCAAGCTGCGGCCCCCAGTCCCCTAAGGGTGAGCCCGGGCCTGGGCCAAGCGCTTGCTTTCCCTTCTGCGTCAGCCGCCACGAGAGGGCGCTAAGGGCGTGTGGCCGTGGACAACGGCCTCTGACGCAGAGGAACCCAGGCAAACACCGTGGGAGCTGGACTCCTCCAGTTGATCACAAATCTGAGGAAGCCACACCGCAGAAACTGCGCGGACCGCTGTGTCCACGCACTCTGGAACAGCCCCGGCACAGGGAAGCAAAACCTCTCCTCCCCAAACAACTTCGCCAGCCAGAGAGCCGCAATTTCTGGTCTGAGTACAATCTCACGTGTGCAAAAGAAGAAAACCTTGTCTCTTCCAACAGCAGCCTCAAATCTGAGAGAAAGGTGCCTGACTCAAGTGCAGCTCCAGATTCACATATTCTTTGTACTCACTGCAGTGGGGGAAAAGATCTTAAAAGGCACACAGTGTCTAAATTTGTCCCCACTCCTGTGTGGATAAACGATCCCCACCCTTCTCCATTCCCTCCTCGTCCGTGTTCAAATGCAGTCTTGCCAGTGCTAAACGTCATGATAGCTACCATTCATCCTAACTGGTATAAAATCATTCCAATCGCAAACTTTAAAACTGGGCCAAACCTTAGAGATCAAAGACCGACCAATGCCCTCGTTTTACAAACGGGGAAACTGAGGCCCAGCCAGGCATTATATACAGTATCTCAATTGATTCTCATAACCCAGTATAAGGACAGCTTTGTCACTGCCCCAGTTTTAGAGATGAGAATACCCAAACCAGAGAGGGTAAGACACTTGCTCAGGGTCACGCAGCCAGTAAGTGGTAGACATGGGATCTGTGACAGGCTGCGTGGCTCACTGCCTGGCAGAACCAGACTCCTCTGCCAGACTCCAGAGTCCCAGTCCAGGATTCCTTCTGCTTCTCAAGGTGGAATTAGTACAGTATTCATTGCAGAAGGTTTCTCCTTGGAAGCTATAATAATCTTTCATTAACATCTGATTTTCAAACAAGTCAGATTTTTCCAAGCTCTCCAGCAACGAGGACGAGCAGACTTACCTGCTCCCCAGTGGGAAGCGAGAAGACGTCTGGTGTGGGCTGCGCCCCCGCCCTCAGCGTGGAGTAGTACGCCAGGGCAGCTTCCTGGTACCCGTCGGGGTCATCTTCCAAAACATCCACCGGGTAACCGCCTGCGAGGGGAAAGAGAAGGCAAGATGTGCTATGGCAGTCTGAGTCTTCTGTTCAAGGGAAAGTCACCTACTTCTGGAAGATTCTGTTTCTGAAAAGCATCCAAAAGGACACTTGCTTTAAAAATTGTGTTCACCTATTTTTTTTTTTAATGAGAAAGAGAAGAGCAGCGCAGCGGCAGGCAGCAAAGGAAAAGAAAAGACTTTCCTGGTGGCAGGGTTGGCACCAGCCCCGAGGAGGTGGGGGCTGCACGCGGACCCTCTCGGACGGCTGCGGAAACCTCCTTCTCCACCCAGACCACCAGGCGGCGCCCCGCGCCCCGAGACGAGCTGGTGGTGCCTTGGGGACTCTGACAAAACCGAGCTTGAGTTGGGGTGTGCCAGCTGGTGCGCACGTGCAGGCTGCTACGACCTGCCACTTCCCCTTCGGTAGGGCTGCCTTTTGTGAGCGAGTTCGCGCGTCCAAGTTGGTACGACTTGTAAAACCACGCACGTGAACTCACAGCGTCTCTTCCTCGTCACCACACTTCTGGGGGATAACATAATCATGTAAACTGACAGCGTCCAACTCAGCCTGGGCAGTCGCAGTTGGTTCCCCCAGAGATGCTGGCCGGCCTTCGGCAGGCACACTCCCCAGTGCCTCCCCCTCCCCTTCTGTGCACCCTGGGTAGGATTCAACTCTGGGCCTCCTATGGTGGAGGCAGCAGGTGGAGGAGGCTGCTGGAGCCATGTCTCCCCCCTTCCTCCTCCCAGGCTCATCTCTCCACACACACTTTCAAGGAAGGCCCAGCTCCCCATCACTTCGAGGAGCCAAGACACCCCCAGCACCCAGTCAGACATGACCACCCACCAGCCGAACCCCACTGCTTCCCGAGCAGGCAGACCCAGCCTGCCAGCCTGCCCGCGTGGCCTCTCCTACCGACCGTCCTGATGCCCTCAGTCAGGGCCTCAGGGGCTCCCACCATCTCTGCCCACCCGCCCATCACAGGAACCACGAAGTTGGCCCCCCGCGCCCAGGCGCCCGCCCAGCCGTGGTCACGCTCATATCCAGGTGAGGACACGAGGCCTGGAGAAGAGAGTGCGGGGCCAGGTGGGGCAACGCCAGGGCCTGAAGGCCTGTCTGATTCCGGACCCTCATCAAACACGCAGGTCGGCAGTGACCCACTGACACACTCGCCTGTCCCCACCCCTGAAGGCCCTGTACGTGGCCCCTGCCCCGCAGCTCCCCGAGTCCCCGGCTCCTCCTGCCTTGCCCTCCTCAGGCCCATCTGAAAGGCCAGCACAACCGGGAGCCTTCCTGGAGCCCTGAGAGCCAAGGGCTCGGGAAGCCACAGAGTCCTGGGTTCGAATCCCAGCTGGCGCTAGGATGGGAGGTGGGACCCCTTCCCCCCTCCCTGTCCCGGAGGACCTTGGCCTTGGCCCTTCACTCCCCCACCCCCACCCCGAAGCACACTGAGAGCAGCCTCCTCCTCCCCCTGTCCCACACCCCCATGGAGACCTCTCCCCGTGCCTTTCCCAGTCGGAAATCCGGCAGTGACTCAGCTGAGCTCAGTGTTCAAACCGTTCACTTCACCTACGCAGTGAAGGGACTCCCCGCCCGCGGTGTAAGGGAAGACCTGGTGCCCACCACACACGGAAAGGAGGGCACACTGGGGAGAGAGGGCTGTGTCCACCCTGGGCCCCCCACCGGGCCGCATGCTTGCCCCGCGAGACCCACGTCCACAGCTCCCTTGCTCACAGCACCCCGAGGAGAGTCCTCCTCCTTCGGGGCAAGGACAGCCGCTGACACCACTCTGCCGCTGGCCCTGGCCTTCAGCCCACTCCGGGGAAGGTGAGGGCTGACAGAGCAGCCCCGTCAGCTGGCCCTGTGGAGAGGCTGGGTGTGGCTGGCTGAGGCCCCTCATGACAGCAAGGACACTTCGGTCACACCGGCTTGGTTTCCCTGGAGGGGCATAGGGCGGGGACACCTCACCCAAGACCACTGGGCCCAGAGGGCCAGGTGCCCCTTGGTCCCCACAGTCTGCCAAGGGCTGCCTGGCACCGGTCTGGCCGTGTGTGGTCAGGGGAAACGCAGTGGACGTGTTTGCTCCTTGCACACCACGGTAATTTCCCCGAGGCTCCACCACTGGGGTGTGAACGCCCCTCAAAGAACCCAGTGGACGGTGTCCCCGGGGCACCCGGGCCCTGCGGGCTCCCCCACCTGGCCAGACCAGAGCGGGTCTGTCGGGGGTCTTTACACAGGAAGCCCAGCAGAACTGATCCTGAGAGTGGGGCGGCACGGGCCTGCCCCTCGGGAGCGGGACCCCGAGGACCAACAGACCCTCCCTCCAGGCAAAGGATTCTCAAATACCTCAGTGCCCACGCCACAGCGCAGCAGCCACGTTTGGTTCCCCTTTAAAGTCTGAAAGTGAGGCACAGGCCCCTGTACCCCCCGCACAGGCCACTGGACCCCAAGCAGCTTGAGGGACAAGGGGAGGCTGAGACGCTCAGCCTTTTAGTTCTAATCAGTGCTCTTCCTTCCGGGGAAGTTCCCCCAGCAGAGAAGCTCAGCGGCTCCCCTCTTGCACAGAAAACGTCTGGGTTAGCGCCCTGCAAACCAGGCCAGAGTGAACAGCAGCAAGAAGGCGGGAGAGAGGGGGGCACACGATGCCAGCTGGGGAGGGCGCCCCTGCCCTTGGGGGAGAAGGGCCCCTCCCCAACCCTGAAGAAACACACACACACGACCCTGCCCGCATGCCAGGGAGGAAGGAAGCCTCCCACCCGCCCCCCGTGTCCCCCAGGGGCACGCCCGGGCAGCGCAGAGGGGCCTGAGGAAGGAAACACGCCGGCGCCGTGTGCCCAGCACACGCTGGAGGCCGAGCCGGCCCCGCTGGCTGTGGGGGTGATGGAAGGCAGGCGGGGCAGGGCTTCCAGACGGGCAGCGCTAACAGGCTCTGATGCCTGGGACGGAACAGGAAATACTTCTCCAAAGCCAAAAGAATGTAATCTTTTCAGTACACTGTAAAATGCTTTTATGAGAAAAAGGCCCATGGTTGAAACAATAATTCATTGCAGGCTGTGAAGAAATGGAAATCCCCAAACGAACCCCAACTTTTCAGAATTCATTGTAAGCATATGTCGGCTGTAGTCACCCAAGAAACAAAAGCATTCTTCTCGGGAAAATACGTCCATCATTCCGGATCTCCGTACCACAGCTTGAGCTCCCAGGGCCGCCCGAAGGGCGGGCCACACCCCAGAGCCAGGCCTGGACCCCTGGGCACAGGCCAGGCACTGCTGCGGGAGCCGCTGCTAGGGAGGCGGGCGGGGCCTGCTGCTGGAGGGCTTCCTGACATCCCTCGGTCCTCTCTATGTAAACAGCAACGCCAGTCAACAAGACCCTCCCCAGGGTCGATGCCCTGCACTGAACGGTTGACAAAGTACCGCTTGCAGAGTATTCTCTCCAAAGACCGCTTCATCACAAAGATTAGGAGATTCTCTCACCGCAGCAATGTGTGATTTTTGTCATAGACACAACATAATAAAGGCACTTAAAAGTTCACTCTGCCCACCCTTAGAACTGTACCGGAGGTCCCTATCCACTGGTCACTGCGTGACATTATGTCATTGGAAAAGCTGGCTAGAATCACATGATCTTTTTAGTAATGGGGACTGTCATTCTAAAATTACAAAAAGAACAATTCTTGCTCACGACGACATGGGAAAAAATTTAAGGGTGCAAAATTATAAAACAGTATTCGACTTTTGTTTTTAAATGGTTAAGAGTAGCTAGTGCTCGTGCAAAATGTTTTATTTTTGCTTTTATTTTTATAGAACTGGTGTGTTTTTCCCTTCGGAAATTAATTTCCTTCTAAGAGGAACTTCTTGTAAGAAGGGATCCTCATTCCAGAAGAAACCTGCCGCGGGGGGTGCGGTGCCTGACTCAGGGCTCAGCAGGGAGCATGGAGGCTGGCGTCTCGGCGGGGAGAAAGGGCTGCGGTGGTGACAGGTGGTGACGGGGTGTGAGAAGTCTCAGAGGGGGTCTGAGCCTGGAAGTTCCACAGGGCCAGGGTGCAGGGTGGGGCCTGCCAGGAGCAGACTCCCAAACACCACCTGTCGCTCGGAAATCAGACCCAGCGACTGTTCAGGGCCCCCGGTTTCTAGAGACACCCGTGTTTCGCTGTGCAGTCCGATCCCCAGAGCCCTGCGTCTGCGTGCTTCAGGAGAACGCAGTACTCACAAACGTAAACTTCACCCTGAGCCTCCAGAGCATTCGGCACGGGAGGGCGGAAAGCGGAGCACCGCTTTTAGCTTAAAGCAGGGTTGCATTTATTTTCTTGTAACAGGGCTGATGCGTGTGCAGTGGGAAAGACCGGAATACCCACAGCTGGGCAAGGCAGGGCCTGGCTCGCACCCAACACCATGGAATCCAAGGCCCGCACACCTTTCCCTGTGACGTTCCCCGCCTTAGGCCAGCATTCCCGTCGGGGTGCTCTGAGGACCATGAGCCCCACAAGCCATGCAGAGGAGGGGCCCCTGGGGCTCAGAGCCTGTCAGCAGTCAGAACATTCAGAAATTCTGCAGCAGCGGGATTTGCTTAGCCCTGCATCTATGTCCCGAGCTGACTTAACTGGAGACCCCCTGTTCCCAGACGCTGACGGGCAGAGACAACACGTAGCTTAGAGAGGAGGGCTCCGGAATCCCGCCCAGGCGGCAGGACCCTCACGGCCACACTGACAGCAGACCCGCCAGGGCCTGGGCGGGGGCCGGTGTCGGCAGAGCGACCCACCACACGGGGAGGCAGAGAACAGAAGGTGAAGCAAACACACACTGGGCTATTTTCGTTGGTTTTTGAAGAGCATCTGATTGCCAAAACATTCTTAGCAAAGAATTGAAAAAAGAAAAGCTGGAAGACAGAACGCAGAATATGTTAGAAGGTTTTGAGCAGATGAGCGCAGCCATCAGGGAACAGGCAGCTCGGGGTCTGCAGGGGGTGGCGGGGAAGGTTCGCGCTGGTGATTGACAGGCAGCCGTGGCTCTGTTATCACATACTCAGTACTGGCCAACCTGCAACTAGTCCTTGCCCCGGCTGGGACTGACTCCCTCGTCGCAAATCTGAGGCCGTAAAACATGCAAAGTGTGTGTAACCCTAACTGCTTCTGATATGAAGGTCTCCCAACCCGAGCTTCGGTGAGGCTTCCTGCAGGCAAGCGACACAAAGATAAAACCATCTTTCCCCCAGAATCACACAAAAGGGCATGAGGTGCGACTGAAACATGCCATTCCTTGCACATGCAAGAGGGGCCACCCTTGGGGACAACTGGGGAGCCCTCTTTGGGCAGACAGGAGGAAACACATTCTGACGTCTGCTTCCCTGATGAACCGTGACAGAAGAGGGGTGCTCACGGACAAACGGTAGGAAGGTCAGGCCTTCTCACCCCTGAACTTGAGCCACTCCATGCTACGTGGCCACCATCAGGGGGCCCTATGAGTCAGCCCTTCACCAGGACAGCAGAGGGCTTCGGCGGCGCTCGGGAACTGGGAGAGCCTGACTCTGGGTCCTGAGTTCGACTGACCAAGAGCTCGTAAAGCTCCGAGCCCTGGCGTCGGCCACGCCAGCACACAGGGAGGCCCAGACGCGGTGGGGAAACTGCAGGGGGCGACGGTCCAGAACGGAGCGGGGCCCACCCACACAGCACACGACGAGGGGAGGAGGAATCGCCCCTTGCCCCGTGCTTCCACCCGTCAGTCCCAGAGCCCCGGCTCTCAGAACCACCCCACCTCTGCGCCTGCGCGTGGACTTCGGTACTTGCACCTGGAGAGCCCACCCCTGGGGGTCCGTCTGCTGCCCTGCGAGCAGTCACCCCTGAGGAGGGGAAAACGGGTTTCCGCCCGGCCGCCCAAGCAACGAGGGGGTGAAGGCAGACTAGTCCTTAGTCTCCACACCCAGTCCTAGACTCTGAACACACATAAAGAACCCGCCACGAAAGGGTCGGCACCAACCGCAGAATCGGACGCACGAGCCTGCGAGTGCTGGAACTACCCAACCCAGAAGACGCGGACGTTAAATATGTTAAAGAAGTTTACACAGGGCAGTTAAAGGGCCAAGGTTTATTCAACTGCCCACCAAGTTTCTAGGGAAAGAAAGCAGACCTTCTAGAAGTGAATGTCTTAAACAGCCAGTGCACTGAAACACGTGTGAAGAAGTCCCCCAGCGTGCAGCACGGGAACACAAGCCAGGCAGGAAACACGCACGGCAGGTGGACAGACAGGGAGAGCAGAGTGACGAGGGTCGGGGACAACGGAGCTAAGTTCCAGAAGGAGAAAAAAATTACAAAGAAGAGCCAGGATTTGAGGAAATAACAACTGAATTTTTTCCTGAATTAATGAAAGATACCTATCCTCAGATTCTGGAATCCCAATCAAGCCCAAAGAAGGAAAAAGAGAAAACCTCACCTACACTCACTGCGGTCAGACTGCAAAACAAGAAACAAGAAGGTGACGTACAAGCAGCCGGAAGGGACGCCCGGACCCTCTGGACCATGCCCACTGCCAGCCGCCTCCTCCCAGCAACCACGGACGCCCGCAGGCAACGCACAAGCCTGTTTAAGGCCCAAAGGAAAATGCCTTCACTCTCCGCCTTGCAGAAGTGACTTCCAAGAATGGGAGGGAAACGGGAAAATGTTTAGAAAACAGAACCTGCGCAAGCTGACTACTAGCATGTCCTCACTTTATTTCTAACGGACGCCTATCAGGAGAAAAGAAAACGACCTCATGAAAAAGCCAGACCAGAGGGAAAGGGAGCGAAGAAGCTAAGGCCTGTGGATAAAGGCCAAGCCCGCACCGACCGCCAAAGCAAAGACCGCTCCTCTGAGGGGACTAAAGCTGTCGTAACAGACGGAGGGCCACACAGCAACAGCCCATAAACTGGGGCGGGGTCATTAAGAATGAAAGCAGCTAAGGCCCCTGAAAAAGTTTAGAACTGATGACTGTCCGAAGTAACTGGAGTTAATGTGCATACTACAATTCCTAAGTGAGCCCCGAAAGGAACAGAAACACAGATCTTAAATTTCAAAAGAGGAGAGAGAGAAAATGGAATTAGGGCAAGAAGCGGGGGGGGGGGGGGGATCTCAATTTAAAAGAAGGCAAGAAATGAAAACAAGAGGATGTGTGTTGAATTAAATACATATTTAATTGTTATTCATTTAAATTCAGCTTTATTTCAGTATTTAATGGTTATGATTAAAAACAGATATTCACCAACAAATAACTAGACTAGGCTTTGGCAGGGCAGATTCTGTTTCATTATGCTTTCGCCCCACGTATTTTTTACGATTTTAATAATGCTTATTCAATATTCATGTGCTGTGGAAGACTACTAGGCAACCTTTCCTTCTACATAACTTAAAAAAGTTCTTTCCAAGGTGCTCTGATGGCCCCAACGGGGGCGACACATGTGCGTTACGGAAGCCACTCCCCGGGAAACACAAAGGTCACGGCGGACAATTCAGGCGGCGCCCACGGCGCACGGAGGGCAGCACCTGTAACACTGGGGGGCGGGGGGGGCGGGGCAGACAGCAAGCAGTGCGCGGGAAAGGCTCGTGCAAAGGAGAGGTCTCCACAGCACCAGGGCTGCTCAAGCACGTACCCCAGAATGACACATTCAGGGACTCCGATCAGGGCTTCTTTCAACGAAATGCAAGGAAAGGAACATGGCTTTCTCTCCGTGTTAGTGGAATTTTCAAGTAGTGGTTAGAGACTCGGTTTCCAGGAAAAACACATTTATCTTCATTTCTGCAAGTCACGAAACCCAGCGGTCTGGGAGGTGTGGGGCCCCAGGAGCCCCCAGCACACAGGACAGGAGCCCCAGGCCGCCCTCCCCAGTCCTGCCCAGGCCCTGCCCCGGCTGCGCAGCTCCAAAGGAGCAGAGGCATCAGAGGGTGCCTGGGCCTGGCCAGGCTGCAGGCCCGGGGCAAAGCGGGCACCCAGGGCGCTGCCGGCCAGGAGTGTGAGAAGGCTCCCGGGGGGGCCAGCAAAGGGGGCGGAAAGATGTGCCTGGGTTTCAGCACATGGCGGCCTCTGGAGTCCCACCCCACCAAGCTTGCTGAGGGCTGTTTGGGACAGAAACCCCGCAGCAGAGGCGGCGGTGCCCTGAAAGCAGGGCCTCTGCACACCACCACTGCTACCTCAGAATCAGTGTCACCGAAGGCCCCAGGCCATCAACGGCTACCAACGCTCACAGAACTGAGGCTGCCGCCCCCCCGCCCACCACGAACCCTGACCTTACAGTCTCTGACACGGGGGAGGAGGGGCATCTGGCCCACCAATGTGATGGGATGTTGCCCTGAAACTGGTTTCTAAGCCACAGAACACAGCAGAAAACACAGCCGTTTTCTAGAACCCTCTGTCTGGAATTTCCCCGGGCCAAGGTGCACAGAGGAATGGCATCAGAGGGCAGGGAACCAGCTGCTGCCGGTCACCGAGCTGGGGTGTCAAAGGTCAGAAAGACACCGCCTCAGTGCCCACTGGCCTCCCAGCCCCAGCCCTGGCTGCCGGTCGTTCACGCCATCCCGCCTGCCATGGAAGGAGGTCAGGAGCCAGCCCTGCCTGGCCTGCCTCGGGTGGCAGGGGTCCCCTAGCCCCTGGGGTCTACTAGCCGAGGAGAAGTGGGCCCATCCGCGGCATGAGTGCCATTACATGGCAAGGAATCACCACCCACAGAACGGGGCACACAAACGCCCGGGCCACCAAGGGGGCCCAGCCCTCCTCGAAGAGTGGGGTCCCCAGAAAGACGTTCTGGGGGACACAGGGACCAGGGGCACCCCAGGGGTGGCAGGCATCACCCCACATCCTGATGCACCCAACCTGCAGAAGGGTCCTCCCAGTGATGCGTCCTGTAGGCAGGGGCTCCCATGAGGGGCTACACTCTGGGTGAGAAGTAACCGACAAGACTTCCCGGCCACATGGGCTCTCCAGATGGCCTTGCCCTTGCCCTTCCCTCCTGACGAAGGAGTGGAGACTCTCCGAAGGCCACAGAGCACTCATGTGACAAGAGCCCTCATGCCAGCCCTACTCCACCCGTTGTCCCAGGGAGGCCCCGCCCCCCAGGAACGGAGGCCCCACACCTGCCAAGCCCTCCTGTCTCTGCGGGGGTGCACCCGCACAGCTGGGCTAGGGGAGACCCCCAATGGCCAATGAATTTCTGACATCTTTGAAGTTTTATGTCAACACAGTGTCTTCTCTCAGGAACTGGCTCATGCACTACTTCCCTGCTGAGTCTCCAGTTTTGGGGGGCTGGTGGGGAGGGCCGTGCTTCAAACCGCCCCCATGCCAGGTCCCTTTCTACAGGGAACCAGACCGCCCCCCCTTTGAATCCCAACGCTGCCACCTACCAGCAAGGCGACCTCAGGCAGGTTACTTCATCTCTGAGCCTCGGCTCCTTCATCAGTAAAGCGAGGGTAACGGCAGTGTCTGCGCTTACCATCTACGACGGGGTCAGCGAAGGGGACGCTCGCCAAGGCCTCAGCACGGCCCCTGGCACGGGTCAGTGCTCCTCAGGGCCCGCTTCCCAGAAAGGACCCCAGTCTCTCAAAACTACAAGGGAGACGCCGCCTTCCTCACTGACACCGCCGCTCCACGCTCAGCCTAGTCCCTCGTTTCCAAGCAGCAGCGCTGCCTGCGCAGCCTCGGGGCCGTGACAGGCTGACCCCTGCCCCTCCTTCTGGGCCGGCCCAGGTCTGCCCCTGCCGGCCTCCCTCGGCACCCGGCCTGCCCACGGCTTCTTTTCTTTCTGGTCTCCCCTCCTTTGGGTCCGCGTCTCAAACCGGGGTGCCAGAACCCCCTCTCTGGGCCCCCAGCTCCTGGCCTCCCATCGCCCAGGGGATGCACTGCGCAGCTCTCCCTGCCCAGCTGCAGGGGTCCCCACCCAAGTGCAGGGCAGGCGCTGGCTTTTCCAGATGCCCCTCCACTCCAGAGTCTGCTCCTTCAGTGGTGCCACCTCTGTCCCTATGTCCCTGCCCCAAGCTTCACGCCGTCCTGGATTCTCCTCCCTGCCTGGAGCGTTCCTGTCTACAGAAGCCCTGCTCTGTCTCCAGAGCCAACTGCCCATCCCCTGCCTTCCCTAATCGGAACCCTGACCCGGCTTCCCGAACAGAGGTTATGAAATCGGCAGCTCCCAAGAACTGAAATTCTGTGTGTAAACAAACGGCCTTCTCTGCGTGTGCTCTGAATTTCAAGCTCGGCCAGAAGTCAGCTCTGCCGAACACACGGTCGCATTTAATCCTCACAAGGCAGCTTAAGTCCTTGTTTCACAGATGAGGGAAGTTCAAGGTGAAGGATGAGGGGAGCATCGGGACCGCACTGTGTCTGGCTTTCCTTGCCTTTCCCACCGCACTCCAAGCTGACAGGACAGCAAGAGGTGGGCTGGTGGAGCCCAGGGTCTCCAGCGTCAGGGGAATCTCCCTCTCTCTCTCTCTCTCTCTCTCTCACACACACACACACACACACACACACAGGTTCGGGGTGGGGGAGGGGAGGGGATGTGTGTGGTCCTGAGGTGTGCCTTGAATTTATATTGGGGGTGCTCCCAAAGCCCCCTGGGCTACCCCCCCCCACTGGACACGCCAGTGTCATATGGCCTCATCTGAACAGAGAACGCACCTCCATGGAGGGGCGCAGGCCCTCACCCCACATCGGGCGCTAGGGTAGGTGGGACCTGGGCACGGCTGATCTAAAAGCAGGATTCTCGGTGCGACGCTGCCTTGCGAAAGGGAAAGGTCTCTCCCGCCGAGACAGCTGGCTCCTGCCTCTTTCAGAAGCGGGCTGTCCGGGCCTGGACAAGAGCTCAGCTGTGCGAAACCCCAGTCCGTCAGGGTCCAGTGCGTGTGGAAATCATTCATGGGTGACCACTGTGTGTCATCTGTGCCATCGGCAACCAAGCAAGCCACTGAAATCAGGACAGAAAGACCCTCAAAGCGCTCAGGCCAGCCACACTTTTCGGGAGGTGACGTTGACCGGCATCCTTCCCGCAGGAAGGGAGTAGGCCTGGCGGCACCCACACAGCTCCGCCGCGGTGGCTGGGAGGAACTCCGACTCGCAGTGCTACCGCCCAGGTGCAGACAGGCGGAGCGTTAAAACATGTGACAGAGCATGTGTGGCCCCAAGGCAGTCCTTGAATTACTATTGGGGGTGCTCCCAAAGCCCCCCCAGGTCCTTCAGTCGGCAAAATCTCCATCTTGCGCACAAAGAAAATGGCATCAAAGAGTGAGTCGTTTTCCTCTTGCCCCGGGTCTCGCACATGTAAACTGGTAACCACACTCACTGTCCACAGCCAGGCCAACCAACATTTCAGAAAAGACCGCCTTAAAAATTCAAAACAGAAAGAGCACCGTCACCTCTGAGAGCAGAGGCAAAAAGCCCCTGGTCGGTCTCCAGACCAGTGAGAACTCCCATGAGGAACGTCACTAGTGCATCCGATTGGCTACCGGTCGCCTTCCCTCCGTAACTCACTTGCCGTCAGAGGGAAAAAGGCTCAAAGGCACAGCTCTCACACGCAGGTCGCAAAAGCAGGTACTAAGTCCTCACTTGAGGTCCTGAGCAGCTCTAGCGCTTCGCGCAAAGCCAGTACAATGAGACCAGTTTGCCACAGGCTCGCTGGCACAATGAGAGTCTCATGAGACTGAAACCACACAGTCTCTGATCAAGGACCAGCCGGCTGCACAGTCAGCCCCACGTAAGCCTGGGGGTGCGCTCTGGAAAATGTGTCCCTTCGGCCGTTTTGTGCAGGATGTGTGAACGTCACGGGACGTTCCCTAAGCCTGCTCCCATGCAAACACTCCCTCCCCCTCAGGACTTGCAGGAAGACCTCTGCTGAGCTGCTTCACGTGCTCTCTCTCCCCCACTCCACCCGGAGGCAGCGTGCTCCGGGTAGTGCCCAGAAATCCAGACTCCACTGCCGAGGAGCCCGCTGCCTGGGGCAAAGCTGGCCGTCCCCAAGGGGGTGGGAGGTGCGTCTGCAGTACCCCGAGCTGCGCCATTCCCATGTCACAGACAAGGCCACCAAGGCATAGAGCTCACCAAAGGTAGGTCAGCGGCCCTGATGCCAGGTGGCCCCAGGGGCAGCCCGGAGACTTGGGGTGCGCTCCCCCCAGTGGGGAGCGTGAGCGCCCCACCAGCCCTGCACCAGACGCCCTGCCCGCCCACCTCTTTCCCTGGAGGCAACAGGTGCATGGATCGCGGAGCCCTGAGCCAACTCAGGGAAAGTTTCCCTGGCTGCCGCACGCGCTGTTTACGGTCTCCTTTTGCAGCGCCTGAGCCCAGAGTGATCCGGCCAGGCCAGCCATTGAAACCCGACACGCGGGGAGGGGCCGTCCGGGGACAACAGCCGGCGGGCTCCGTGGGGCTGGCCGGGCTCCGCTTACCTGTGGCTCCGCAGGCTGCCCCAGCCTCCATACTCCGGTCCCGCTCCCCTGCCCGTGGCAATGGCCGCCCTGCAGGCCTACTTCACCTCCTCGGCTCCACCCCCGCCCCCAGGGCCGCTCCGGCTCCTTCCCCTGGGGCTGCCCCGTTCGATCCCCGGGGGCCGCCCCAACCCTTCCCACTGGCCCCCGTCACCCTTGTCCCCGGTGGCGGGGGAGCCAACACCACACAGGCTTCGTCGCTAGCGACCCCTAGCTCCCAAACACTTTGCAGAGCGGGTCTGCCACTTCCAAGTATTCAATATCCCTTAATTCTTTGGAATAGGAAACTGTCGGTGCCCCCACCCCTCGACAGGGCCCCTGGGCCTTAACTGGGCACCCCCTCCCACACACCCCCCCACCGCCTTCTGTCCCTATGGACAAGAAACGCCCACATTATCCCTTTTCGAACATGTACCCAGTTGAGAAATGAAAGGTGCCCGTAACAGAGGACGTCCAGGAACACTTACTGCCCATTCCACAGCCGCCCCCTCTTCCCCTGACAACTGGACAGCTACCCCTGTTACCGGTGACCAAAGCTTGTCCTGATCCGACCTCCAAGCTTGCACTCACTGGAAATAGCGAAAGTCAACGCGAGGCCCTTAGGTCTCCAGCAGGTCTCAGCCGGTTCAAGGTGCTTCTCACAGGGGACCAGGGGAGAGGGCGGGGTTTCAGCACCAGCAGCCTCGGACCCCCAGGCCTGTGGCCAGTCAGTGGTGCCTCCCCTCTGTGGTTGGCAGCTCTGACATTTGGGGGACGGGTCCCCTCAACTGCATCCTAAGCCCTCTGGGCCCCTGTCCCTGATTGGGTCTGGCCCCCATCAGCCTGCCTCATCCCTCCACTCCAGCAGTTAGTCGCTGGGGGGTTGCGGGGGGGGTCGCCTCCCACCAGAGGAAGGCCGGAGCAACCCCACACAGACCGTGACAAGTGGCTCCAGCCCAGCTTCCCTTGCACGCGGCTGCAGCATGCGCTCACTGCGGCCCAGCTTCCCTCGCACGCAGCTGCAGCATGCGCTCACTGCAGCCCAGTTGCCCTCACACGCGGCTGCAGCATGCACTCACTGCAGCCCAGCGCTGGGAGCTGCCCATCCTTGAGTCATCCTGAAGTCTGAGGTGTCACTTTCTACAGCGAGGAAAACACAGGGCAACCTGGGCCACAGCATTCAGGACGCCTAACTCCTCCGTCCCCGGCACCCTCCTTCAACACGGACTTAGGAGGCTCTACCACGTGCCTTGGAGAAAGTGAGGATGCCAAGCACACGCGAAGGGAGCCGACAGAGACTGAGGGTGCAAGGGCCGAGGCACGGACAGGTCTGCTGCGGCCCCTCACCCTTTGTCAGGCCCCGCAGTCATGGCCACTTAAGCTCCTGGCACGGAGGGAGGAAGGGTTCTTAACTTCCCCTTTAAAACACGCTTCTTCAAGGTCTTGTTACTTTTTACAAAAGTTTTGATGTTTTTTTAAAGTACTCCCATAGTGTCTGAATACGTGTCCCTTCAGGGAAAAAAAACTTAATTATAGAATGAAAAGTCCCCTTCTTCTCATTCAACCCTCCCTCTTTCCTTCCTGCTTCCTGGGCTTTCCGCCTTGCGTGGCCAGGCTGACACCACCTCGATTAGAAAGAAACACTTCTACATTTGTTTCCAGTATGTTCTGACCTTTAGATCTGAACTTTAATCCAAGCGTAATTTTTTTATGTATGTGATGTAAGAAATCGCTCGAACGCCAGCCAGGCGTTCCCATCCCATTAAGTGCCCCGCTGATTCGAATGACTTCCTGCATCACATATTAAGTTCCCGTATGTGTCGCGGTTGTTTGATTGGCCATTTTACTATTTCTACAGCAAGGTCACACTGTTTGAACTACCATAGCTTTATCAGGTGTTTGGGAGTCTGGGAAGACAAGCCCTTCTTATCAAATACTGGAACCTGCTCGGTAAGGATATTGAGGTTTGACTGAAATAGCATACGGTTTTGAATGTTAATTTGCATATGAACACCTTTATAGTTTTGAGTCTTCCCATCAAAGAAAATAAGCACGCTCAGGCTTACTGCGGCCTCAAGGGGTTTTTCAGCCTCTTACAAATAAATCTAACATGTTTCTTGCTAGGCTTATTCCTACGTATTTCTGCTATTAGGTGGCTATCGTAAATGCGCTGCTTCTCTTCTTGAGTTACGTTTTCTGGTTGGTTGTTGCTGGCGTGTGAAGAAACCACTGGCTTTGGTACACGCCAGTCTCGCGGGCAGCCAGTTGCATGAGATCCCAGTGGTTTTTAAACTAGATCATCACAGATTTCCTAAGTACACAGTCGAGCGGTCTGAAAACACATTACTGGATTTCTAAACTTCCCTCAGACCTGGGCCACTCAGCACTGCCCCTGACTCACCAAGAAAGCAGGGAGGATTTTACCTGCATGTGTAGCCCGGCAAGTACGTGTTCGGTACGGTCTCCCTCTCACACGGGAGGCCTCACGCACTGGGATGCATCCTTGCCTGGCCCCTTCCATCTGCACAGGAACTTCCCCGGGGCTGAAAACACAAATGCTGTAGATACCTCTCCCAGGTATTTGTGAAATTTGGGAAAGAAATCCAGTGTTTAGACAACAGGGCTAGCAAGCTGCTGGGTCACAGAAAAGCATCAGAAATTTTTAAACAGCAATTTTCAAGCTATTCACGCACAATTCCCAGGTAAACTTTTTTCTAAAAACTGGAGTCTTCTATACCAGTTTTCCATGGAATGTTGAAGAGAATTCCAACATTGTAACCTGGGCTGTACTGTACCAATTATTTCAGGACAGTTGTCAATGGTTGTTTTAGAATGCTATGGAAGTCTCACATTTTTAAATTTTAGATAAGTACATGCTAAAAGCATCGGAGAGCTATGCTTTATGAGAAAGGTTAAAAACCTGATTCTATGGTGTCTAAAGTCTCCAAAAAGATAGACGCACAGCGTCAGAGTCCTCCCTCACCTGGGCCTTGGCGCCGAATCTCACCTCGGACAGCAGCAACTATAGACTTATCCACAGGGGAGAAAAACGTATCCACTGACACCTGCCTCCAGTGAGCTCACTCCAGACCTGTAAAAACCATACCCATAGTAGTTCTGAAAACAAAAATGCCTACCACATTTTTTTAGAATGCTCTCATCTAACACTGGGCAAACCTAGCAAAAAAGGCAGAATCATGGGGTTTTTAATAGAATATTCAGAAGCATGCCATCCTCATTTTGACTTTAATTATAATCTATTATTTATTCAGCTGAAAATCTGTTCCTATGTACCAAAAGGTCGCTCTGGCACTGAGGGGGAGGAAGGAACTTTCCCCAACACCGGTCTAGTCAACCGAAGAGACATGAGATGGATTAGCAGGAGAAAATGACCAAATTTCGTTACACACACATGCATGGGAACCCCGTACACAGGAGAGTCGGAGAGGCGTAAACACAGCAAGGGCCGGGTGAGGCGTGCTTGGCATCCTGAGCCCAGGATCCCCGCAAGGCGTGGGCGGGGAGGAGGCCACAGCAGGACAATACGGAAAGCAGGTGTTCGGGAATCGGAAGTTTGCCGGGCCTTACAGATAAGTCTAAAAAGACTGTCTCTGATTACGGCTGAGGCCCCCAATTTAAATTCTTCCAGGTAGATAGAAGAGGGGCCAGGAGTTTATCTCACGCCTGCAGGGCCTTGGCTGGCTTCAGCTCCCAGCAATTTGCACAGATGCTGGGGTGACTCTGTCGGAGCCCCAACGCCACCGAGCCACGTCCTGTTTGCTGTGGGAGAAAAACCGTATTCTGGGGCCGGCTTTGGCAAACTATAGCCTGCCGCCTGTATGTGCACAGCCTGGGAGCTAAGAATAGCATTTACATTTGTAAACAGTTGGGAAAAAATCAGAAGCATTTAAAAAAAAGAGAGACATTTGTGACACATGGCCATATGAAATTCGAAATTCCACGTCCACAAACGTCCATAATTAAGGACTGGAACGCAGCCCCGCCCATCATTTGCATATTCACGAGGGCAGCTCTCACACCACCGCCATGGAGTGGAGTAGTTGCAAGAGATCACTTGGTGCAGAAAGCCTAGAATATTCCCCGCCCTGCCCTTGGGAAATCGTGTGCCACCCTCGTGGGCAAGTCACGCTGAAAGGGCAAAGGAGTGAGGGGACAGGCTGCCTTGGCGGGGGCCACTGTGGGAAATCTGTCACTGCTTCGACAGCAGGCACGGTGGCCTGCGCTCTGTGTTATGGTAATAAGGAGCAGACCTGGAAGCGGTGACGTCCCACACAGAGGAGCGCGGTTATTATTGTATTCACTCATTCATTTTTACCTGCCCACGGTGCTCGCTGATCGACCCGTGCTCCACCCCCCAGGAGGAACCTGACCAGAGCGATTAGGTCTCACCCCTGCGCCCGCACCCAATGTGCGGTGAGAGGGCTGATTGTGTCGGGACAACACACAAACCCTTTCATCCTTTTCCTTGCACAAACAGGAAGTCACAACCTGCCAAGGAGAACTTTAAAACACTTCCCCCAAAGTTTCATGCTCGGTTCACGACATGAAACATGCCAGGTCCGGGGACGTCACGACCTTGGCAGCCCGCACGGCTGTCCCTGGGGGGAGCACGTGGGTGCCGCTGCTTGCTTTCCGGCGCACAGCGGGGCTGCACCTCGCCCTTTGAGTCCCCGGGGCAAATACGATGCGAACATTTTCCACCAGGGAGTCTCTCTCCTAAGGAAGATTACTGTGCTTTTTGCTCAATAAAACATCTCTCTTAGTTGCCTTTTTCGTTCTCAGGCTTACTGTATTTCATCAGCCTAAGACTGTGTTTGACATCAGCAATTCTTAAAGACCGCGCGCTTTCACGACGGAAAAAGAAATCAAAGTGCAGACAGATGTCAGACTTCCGAATCCACACTCCTCCGAGCTGCTCTCCCTGCCGGAGTGAGACAGTGCGTGAGTTCTGTTTCCAGGTGGGGATGGATGCATGTCACTGTAGCTAAGGAAAGATGGACCGTCTCTCTCATGGTCTGTTTTACTAACTGCGAAATTAGAGGAAACTTTTAAGACAGAAGAGAATAAGTGAATTACAGGCAGGTGAAAACAGCAGGGCACGCTCGAGTCCACATTAAGAAAGAATGGGTCGTGTCGAACTTTGGGGAAAAAATAGCAATTGCAGCTTCACGACTGGAGAAGGAGCATCAGTAAAATTAGGAAGTCTCAGCGCTCGAAGAGCGTGTTTCCCAAGGGATGGTAAGTCACCATTAGGAAGTGCGAGGGACCATACCCGCACCTCACTAGTTAGCGCTCTTATCAGATCTGACCCAAGAGGCCGCCAGCTTTCCAAGTTCGGGCACTTCCAGCGGCCTGGTCCTGCTTCCGGCTGTGACAGCCGCACGGAACTCTCAGAGCGCGGGTGCGGCATGACCTTGGGGAGCCGACGTTCGCTAAAGGGGGCTGAGATACTGCCAACAATGCCAGAGGGAGCATGAGAAACCGGGCAATGCTTTCCAACTGGAACTTCGGTACTGACAACTTCAATCTCAAAGTGAGGTCAAGTGCGAAAGTGCTCTGCATCCTCCTGCAAAACAAGGTGGCCCCAGCTTCCCGGAGCAGGCCGGGGATGGCCGCTGGGGACGCATGCCACTTCCCACCTGTTCTCTGCAGGTAAGCCTGCAACCCACACCAGGGACCAATTAAAGGAACAGCCACTGGTTCCCCGTCCCAGGAAGGCGTCAGGTGGGTCCAGCCCTTGGCAGCGAGCCCAGTGTCAAGAGGGGGTGACTTTTTCACCAAGGGGCCAATTAAGAAGAGGGAACCACATGGCTGCACCCTCTAACTCAGGTGGGGAGGCGCCAAGGCGCTGGGGCGGCTCTACGGCTTCCCCAGCCACGCCCAGATGGGGAAGCAGAAACCTGTATTTTGCAAGTCATATTAATCAGCTTTTTCAGAAAGTGTTTTAAGCTTTAAAAAAGGGGATGATTTTTTAAAATAGTATATTCTGAAAGGTCTAGATGTTGCACACCACGGCTCGCTCAGTAGCGGGGCGAGCCCCGGACAGGAGCCCTTCCGGTGGAGTCTGGCACAACCACAGGCGGGGGGGGCCGCCTCCAGAGGCAGGCAGGCGCTCAGAGGACAGGGGCTGGCGGTAGTGGCACCTGCTGTCAGCCGGGCTCCGTAGAAAGCGCTTCCCGCGGGCAGGGTGCGGCGTGGGGAGCGCGCGGCCTGCCAGGCCTGCCAGGGGCTGGGCCCCGCCCACGAAGGGGGTGCTGGGACCATGCCCATCCCACAGAGCGGCCCAGGGGGCACAGGCAGGCTGCTGGCCTGAGGACCTTCAGCCTAGCGGGGAGGGGATGCAGCCAACACTTGTAACCATAAACTTCATTTGTGGTTTGGTTTCGGTTTCTTTTGCTTTCCTTTCTTCTTTTTTAACACGTTTTGCAGAATCAGTTTCAAGAGCAACCAAATTTCACCAAGTCACAATGGCCAAACACAAGAAGGGACCGTGGGGAAGGTATGGATGAAGGTTACTAAAGAGGGAAAACCTACCTGAGCAACTGACAGGGCCGCCCGCCGTCCCGGGGAGCCCAGGACTGGACAGTCCCGGCACATTTTCACAGCCCTAACCCCAGAAACCCCTCAGTCCCAGGCAAAGCAGGACAGATAGTCTCCAAACTCAAGTTTGAATCCGACTGAGCAGCCACCGACCCAGACCCAAGAGGCCAGAAAGTCCCAGATGGCGCTCCGCCCCCGACCTGTCTGTCACCCTCAGCCTCTGCGTCCTGGCTCCTTTCCAGGGGCATCGTCTTACCACCCTGCCCCCACCCGTCTTCAGCCTTCAGGGGCCCCGGCACACTGCGAGGCCCTGGAGGCTCCATGAGGCCCGGGCCCCGTGGGAGGGCACCCGGCGCTCTGAGTGCCCGTGTGCAGGCTGCACCACGGCCATCTGACCCCGGGAGGCGCCGGGCGCAGGCCCCACTCCGGTTTCATGGAGCCTCAGCCCGGCTGCGTGGTGGTGACCGGTAAGGCTGGCTTCCTGCTCCATTTGCGGCTGCTGTTAGCCTGACCCCGGAACACGAGGCTCCTGGCTCTGGGCATAAACAGCTTGCTTGTGGGGAACACAGGGTGGCAAGCGGTGGTGCCAGCACCTCCGGAAGGTAGCTCACTCCCGGCTGCGCCCTGGTGGAGACGATCAGGGGCCGAGAGGCCTTGCTGCTCCCGGCCTGTCATTCCCTCTGAGTAGCTGCTGAGTGGCACGCATGAAGTGCCCCCCTGCAGCCCAGGCTCAGACCCTGGCCTTCAGCCCACCTGGGGGAAGCGAGGCTGACACCTGATGTCGCTGAGTCCAGGCCCAGTGGGCCCAGGTGGCAGCTACCGGGGTGCAGTTTCTCAGCAAGAAAGGAGGAGCTGGAGTCCCAGGAAGGACAGGGCCTCGCAAGGCTGGGACAGTCCATGTACAGTGACCACCCCCCAAAGGTGCACACCCCACCCCCAGACTGGAGGGAGAGCTTTGGGCCACTCAGAACACCTGGAGGCACCCCTGAGAGCCGCCCGTTGGAGACGGAACCCAAAGGGCCACCCGGGAAGGAATGGCAGCCGCCCAGTCTGGCTTGTCACCAGCGCGTCGCAAATCCAGCCCAGTCACCCCAAGTCACTGTCACACCCTGGGGCGCTTGCTGTCTTTACGGAGCCCTTTATTTTTACTTAGATACGCTAGGCACACTTTAAGTGTTTGGAGTTGAGCTGGATGAAGACACCACAGGAGAGACCAAGATCGGTCCGTCAGCGAGAGGCAAAGTGACGGCAAAGTGCAAGTGACCTATCGTAACATTTTCAGGCTACCAGCAAACTCCTCGGAACCTGAGAGAGAGAACATTCTTCGGAAAACCTTTTTTCTCCCTTGCTCTCACTGTGGTGTTCTGGGGTGGTAATCTGGAGACAGAGAGTGAGTGGCTCAAGTTACCCTTGAATTCCTAAGGCACCTGCACCCCTGAGAAACGACTGCTTGTCACCAGTGAAATACAAATACGATGCGCCACAGGGCCGCCGGTCTGCCGGGGCCCCCATCTGCCCAGTCAGCGTGCGCTGGCTGGCAAAGGCGACACTGTTCGCGGAAGTGCCCGATAACCAGCCGTGCTTTGGGGATGCCCACTGGCTTCCAGAGGGCGGCCTGCCTTTATTCAAAGTGCCGGGAGCCGCCAGGGGCGGCCTTTCCGTCTAACTGGATTGGCTCTGTGCGTGAATCTGGCCGAGACAGCTGGCATGGGGACAGACTGCCCCAGACCCAGGCGCTCTGGCTGGCAGCGGCGGGAACAAGGGGCACTGGGGAAGCCTGCGCCCCTACGCAGGGCCTGCCTCGATGCCAAGAGAAGATCTCTCCAGCCCTTGCGCAAGCCCCCTCCAGGGCCTGCCAAGGTTCGCGTGTCAGGCTCGGCCTTGCAGCACGAGGGCGTCAGGCTTCATCGGCCCCGCTGCCTTTCCACGTTTCAAACAGACACGCGATGACCTGCGTGGGACTGGAAAGCAGGGCGTTGTGTGTGTGCGTGTCGCCGCATCGTAGCGCTCCTGCCCTCGGCCCAGGAGGCAGCTGCTTTCTCAGGGGTTTGTCCTTAATCGCGGTAATTTCTAAAACTTTTTTTCCTTCTGCTGGCTGCTCCCAGTGGCCATGGCAGACTTACATATTCTGTAGAATGCAGTCCCTGGCAGGGGACAGCGCTCACTGCCTGGTGCAGGGACAGCAGCTGAAGAGCCCCCACTCCCGGTGCGCCACACGTGTCAGGGGCGCGGGACTCCCAGGGTGAGGGCTGGGGGGCCCATTCCTTTCCGGAACGCACTCCTGCCCTGCGGCCTGAGGTCCAGGGCGCTGGGCTTCAGGGCTGACACTGAATCCCAGATGTGCCCCACCCCAGAATTTGGGTGACGCTGAGAAACGCGCCCAGGACTCGGGGAGCTGGCCCTCAGAACCACAGGTGTGTTCCAGACGACGCTAGGCGGGAGAGCCACCGGTGTCTGCAGCCCACAGTCCGGCAGGCAGGGCCTCCCCCCTGTCACAGGCCCAGGGACCGGGAAGCCACGCGGGGCTCTGAGCATGGGCCCCTCTGAAGAAGAGATGAAATAAGAGACCCCTGGGGCCTGGTCCCTCCTTCTAGCCACGCCGTCCCTTAGGCCTTGTGATGGCTAGTTTCACATGCCAACCTCACTGGGCTGGGAGTGGCAGATGGTGGGGAGGGACACCCAGATGTCAAGCTAAATGTTTTCTGGGTGTGTCTGGCGGTGGGGGGGCGAAGTTCAGGAAGACGTTTGCATTCGAATGGGTGAGCTCAGTGACAGGGACGGCCTTCCCTGACGTGGACACCATCTAAGCGACCGAGGCCTGCCCAGGGTGCCAAGGCCCGGGAAGGCGAGCTCTCCCTGCCTGACTCACGAACTGGACGCAGGCCTTCTCCTGCCCCTGGACGAGCACTCGACCCCGGGGCTCCCGTTCTGAGGCCCTCCGACTCGGACCCGGACGTCCTCCCCTCGCCTTTCCTGGGTCTCCAGCCTACAACCAGCGGACCACGGGACGTCTCAGCCTCCACAGTCCCAGGAGCCCTCCTTTGTAACCAGTCTCCTTCTAGACCGGTGTCTGTCTGGGAAGGACAAACGCCTGCTGGCATTCCAGAGAGCCCCAGCTGATCCAGGCACCTCTGTAGCAGTCACCCTGCGGGAGACACAGAGGCCTGCGGTGCAGACAGCACTCAGCGCGGAAGGGTGAGGACACGGTGCCCCTGACCGAGGGGCTCGTGCCGGGGTGGGGCGGTGCTGAGAGATGGTGGCAGCCAGCGACCAGAGGGAATTGGGGCAGAGCAAAGGCCTGGCTGGAGCCCATCCTAACCCAAATGGGGCCACGGCAGAGGACTCAGCATTCGGTAAGCACCGACCATGCTCTAGAAACTGGCTGCGCTTCCCACACACAGCCCCGTCCAGTCCACATGCCCAGCCACCCGGGGAGTAAGGGGCGTGACCTTGCTATCCACACGGCGGCCCCGTGTGCGCGAGTTCACCCTCGCGACAGCCCTACTCAATGACTGTCATCGGTGCCCCCTTTCCAGACGAGTGAGCCCAGGCTCTGAAACCAGGGCACTGGCTCAGGGTCCCCGAGCTCCGGGGCTGAAGGGAAGAGGCGAAGCCCGACCCTGCCCTGAGCTGACCCTTCCCCGCTGTCACCCAGGCCATGGCCTGGGCTCTGGAGGGGCCACTCCATGGGGAGGGGGCTGTTGTGGAAAAGAGCAATCGCGAGGGGCACAGAGTCACAGGACGTGACCTCCCCAGGCCAGCAGGAAACCTCCCCTCAGCGAGTCCCAGGAGGGGCTTGCTGTCCTCCCCAAGGCAAAATTCGACAGAATTCTGCTTATTTCTACAAAGTTCTACTTCATTTATTCGAGAGTTTCACTGCAATTAAATGATGAAATAGTACACAGTGTAGATGATCATCCCCAGTTCAAGGAACGGGCCCTTCCACCCACCAGCCTGGTCCAGCAGCCCTGGCTCTGCTGCCTCCCGGAATGAGCCCCCCCCCACCCAGGGCCTTCCCCAGGCCCAGCCCCACGGACGGGGCTGCCCCTGAGCCCCCATGAAGTCCTGGCTCACCCCCCCAGGGGTTCCCCCACCACCCCCGTCCCCTTTAAGGTATTCTGACCCTAGTCCTTCCATGCCTCCCTACTCACAGTGGGGTCCGGGGAGCCAGCTGCCTCAGTACCCCTGGGGGGGCTTCTGAGGAATGCAGACTCTCCAGGGTCTCCCCAAACCACACGATCAAGTTCCGAACTTTAACAAGATGCGTGTGTGTACTAACTGGACTGAAGCACACAATTCTTAAATCTTCATTTTGAGGTAACTACAGAGTCAGAGGAACTTACGTGACTGGCTCCCCCACCCCCCTGTGTGTGTCTCTCTCCCTCTCCAGCCCCACGCACCACTCATGTGCTCTCTGCCTTCGTGGGCCACCCATTCCGGGCAGTTCCTATGAGTGGGGCCACACACCCGGCGGTCCTTCCGTGACCGGCCCCTCTCACTCCGCCTGATGTTTCCAAGGCTCGCTCACGCTGGGACACGCGTCTGCTCTTCACTTCCTTTTACCGGCCAGTAACGACCCAGTCAGTGTACGGGCGACGCCACGTGCTGCCCGTCCTTGCATCGGTGACGGACGTGTGTGCTGCCTCCCCCGTTTTCATTCCCCTCCTCTACTGAGCAGTACTCCAGCTTCTGGACGGACCGGAGCGTGTTGGACTGCTCACCCACTGAAGGACGGCTGGGTAGCTTCCCGCTGTGGGCTGTTACAAATAAAGTTGTTGTGCACATTTGTGCGCCGTTTCTGTGTGAAAATAAAGTTTCATTTCTCTGGATAAAGGTCCAGGAGTGTAAGTGGATGGTAGGAAGTCCACTTTCAGCTTTATAAGAAACTGTCAAACTATTTCCCAGAGTTGCAAGCCCATTTTACATTCCCACCGGCAATGTGTGTGTGACCCAGTTTCTCTTCATCCTCGTGAACACTTGGTATTATCAGTATTTCTATTTTAGCCACTGTACTAGAAGTGCAGTAGTATCTCACTGTGGTTTGAATTTCCATTTCCTTGATGGCTAGTGATGCCAAGCGTCTTTTTGTGGGTTTATTTGCTATCTCTGTATCCTCTTCAGTGAAATGCCTCCATGTATTTTGCCCATTTTCTCATTGGGATGCTTTTTTAACACTGAGTTTTGAGAGTTCTTTCTAGAGTCGCCATATAATGCCTTTGTCAGAGATGTGATTTACAACTATTTTATCCCAGTCTGTGGCTTGTCTTTCCTGGGTTTTGTCTTTGTTTGATTGTTTTTGAAGCTTATCTTTTCTCCTTTTCCAAAGGCTCTTTCACAGAGCCGAAGTTTTTCATTTTGATGAGGTCCGGCTCTACCAGTTTTGACCTTTATGGATGGTGCATGCTTTTGGTGCCGGACTACAAGCTCTGTGCCCAGTGCTAGATCTTCTCCCTCTTCCCCCTAAAAGTTTATAGTTTTTTACATTTAAGTCTATGATCTGTTTTAAGTTACTTTTGTACAAGGTATGAGACCTCACGTTGAGGGGTTCATTTTTCTGCCTACGGGTGTCCAACTGTCCCAGGCCCGTTTGTTGAAGAAGCTCTCCATCTACCACTGGCTTGCTTCCACCCCCCCCCAACAGCAAACACCTGGGCATATCTGTGTGGGGCATCTCTGGGCTTCTGCAAGGCCTGCGTTTTAACTGGGCACTTGTGCACACTTTCCCAGGCCCTCCTAGCTCGGTGGGGGAGGGGAGGGCAGTCCCATGTTCCTCCTTGGCTCCCCCACAGGGCCTCACATAAGAGGACTCTGAGAATGCACCCAGATTAGCGAGGTCTCAGACCTCCAAGGAAGGGGATGTGTGGAGTTCCAGGGCCCCACAATGGCTCCGGGAGCCGCAAGAGGTTCCCATGGGGGTGCAAGGCGCAGTCCAGGAGTAGACGCACCCCACCTGGCCCCCATCCTGGACATGGCCAGAGCAAACCAGAATCTTTTTGGTTTCAGGTTTCGGGCCCTTCCGGCAGCACCTGGTGAATTCCAGCTGGGAAGCGGTGAAGGTAAACACCTGCCAGGCGCAGACCCTAAACACAGGGCCCGGCCGGTCCCTTCCGCAGCTCTGAGACACCCAGTGTACAGGCCCCTGGGGAGCCAGACCCACAGCAAGGGGAGAAAACAAACACGTGGGGCCCCAGGAGAAGGGCTGGCCCCTGGTCCCTGGGCTGTTCCTCACCTGTCCCCAGGCGGCCCTCGGGGCTGAGTGGTAAGAAAACAAGGCTAAAGGGACACTCCTGGGAAGGCCCGAGGCTGCCCCAAGAACCAGGTCCCCAGGGCCCCCACCCTTCTGGGCTACGGGGCCTCAGGAAAGCCCTCCCCCCAACCAGCTCAGTCTCCTCACCCATGAAATGGGGGGATAGCGGTGCTGATGTTACAGGACAGTTCTGAGGAGGAAAGGGGTAAGTATGTAAAGCAAGCGAGCATGTCCATCTATAAACGCGGCTTTTTGAAGCTTGTGCCCGGCACAAGGTAAACACTAAACAGCTGGTTATTTTAACGAACACCTTTATTTGTAAGCAGCAGCCAACCAGGAGAAAGCACATCCCGGGAGAGTCCATGAGGAGGGCAGGGTTGGGGTCTCATCGCTAACGCGAATCACTTCTTCCCTGAAAGCGACCACCTCACACATGTCACGCCTCCGTGGGATTAAGGCACAGGTGGGGTCTCGAGTGTATTCTCGGCGTTTCGCAGCCCAGCTGACGACGCAGCAAAACCGCCTGGAATCCTGCACGTGCAGACGCGGGAATCGAAGTCACAACTCCCGAGGCAGATTTTGGAGTTTTTTCAACCAGAAGAAGCTCAGAGAACCCCAGGCTCCCTGCTAAGCCTCAGACTGCCGCACACAGCGTTCCGGAAAGGCCGGGTCATGGCTTCCCTGAGCTCCCGTGTGTCTGCAGCCTGCTCCTGGGGAACAGGGCTTGTTCTGGGAAACCCCCAGGGTCCCATGGTGTGTTTGCATTTGCCATGGTCCCAGGAACGGAAGGTTCACCTCTCAGCCACCTCACACACGCACGCACGTACGCCCATCACGGAGGGCTGCCTTCCTTCGGGCAGGCCGCACGACGGAGCCCCGCAGACTGCGGGCCTGAACAGCCGACGGTTCTCTCCCACAGCAGCAGGCTTCGACTCCGAGACCAGGTGCCTGAGGGGCAGGTTCCTGCCTCCGACCTCACACGGCCTGTCGCCGGTGCATGCAGAGACTGAGAGAGGGAGGGGAACCAGCTCCCAGCAGAGCCTCTGGTCTTGTCCCGCCCTTTCAGGGCACCAAACCCTCACGGGCCCCACCCTCAGAGCCTGGTCTAAGCCCAGTACCTCCCAGGGGCCCCGCCTCTAAACGCTGTCACACTGGGGACAGGGCCTCCACACACGGATCAGGGGGCTCAGTCCTTCAGTCTGTGGCTGGGCCATCCTGGAGAGGAGCCACCGAGAGCTGTTAGGGTCACCCTCCAGAAGGGCCACGCCGATGCCGATTCCGCTTCCGCAGCCAGGAATAGCATCCGTTGTTACTACACAATCTATTAAGCCAGCACTCTGAAATCCAGGCGCAGGCCCCTGAGAGGAAGGGAGAGGTGTCAGTGCCTCCACTCCGTTGCGTTTCCCGACTGGTCGCCTTTCAGGGACTGAAAATGACGTCAGTAATAACGTATTGCACCTGCCCGACTGGGAAACTTTCCTACGCTTTTTATAGACGGGAGTCTCGAGTGGTGGCGCTGGGCTCCCATCGCGATCGGGGTGGGGCACGGGCACAAGCTGCCACTTCTCCACGTCCTCACCAACATGTGTCACCTCCTGTTTCATCACAGTGACCGGCTGGACACCTGTGACGTGCTGGTTTCGATCTTTACAGATAAGAAAGAAATGCCGTGGGCCAGTGCCTGCGGCTGGACCGCTGCAGGCCTTGCTTTGCACGCCCACAGGCGTGGTGTCCCGAGGGAGGAAGGGACGTGTCTCCCTGGCGGCAAGGGACACCACGGGGACAGAGGTGCCTCCCTCTCTGATCCACTTGTAACTCGTCACAGAGTAGTCCGGCCAGTTGAAGGTTTCGGGCTTCCAGTACCCGGTGTTCACGGCGCTGGCCCCAAATCACGGCCAAGGCACGCGCACACGTGGGATCGCAGCCCCTCACAGAGAGGACGACGTGAGTGACGCAGACCTGAGCAGACAGCGGAACGCCACCTCTCCCCGCTCCAATGAGCTCGGCCCCAGCCCCGGTTTCATGTAAAAACAATGCCAGTCTGATCAGCTGGCCGACAGGCGGCTGGAATCAAGGAAACCATGGAAAATACAGACTTACACCCACTTATTAACGATGAAGCCTACCTGAAGTGTCCATCACGCCTCAAGACACGAAGGCATCAGCTCATCACAGTGAATGTGCACACACTAAAGTCTCTACCACCAGGGACACGTGATCAAAGACATCTGGGGGCCACTGCCCCAGAGAGAAGCTTTGGAATCGCAGGGTCGCTGCTTTTCACGACTGGGTTGGTCTCAGCCACCACCTGACGCTCCCAGGTCCCTTTCATCCCAGCAGACCCAGAGCAGCCCATGATGGCGCCCTCATCCACCGTCCCTCCCTGGAGACACGCACAGGCCCCCGGAGACCCCCGGCTAGAGCCCCACACTCACAGCAGGTAGGAGGCTCTGGGTCCGTGGACGGAAGGAAGGAGGGAGATCTTCGCACACATCTCGGAGCTTCGCTCTGCCCTCCCCCCGGCACACTCCCGCCAGCTCCGAGCGTAGGTCAGAGCCCCTGGGTGCAGCCCCGCTGAGCTGCCCCCCACACGCACGGTCACGCTTAGCCTCACGCAGCCCGGGACCAGCACGGCCCTTCCAGCCGGGACTCCTGTCTCCACCTTGTTTCTAGTCGCTGTCCACTCCACCAAAGTGACCCTCAAGAACACACCAAGCGCTGAGCAGAGGACCACACTGCAGGAGCTTCAGGAGTCTTTCTGGACGGCCTGAACAAAGAAATGCTCTCCTGCTTCCTGGTGCTGGCCCCAAACTCTCCCTCAGTATGCGAAAGCAGCAGATTTTAGAAAAACAGCAACTGTTTTGCAACGCCAGTTGGTGCCACAGGCCCGGGGGATTTAAAAAAATCCCGCAAGCAACTGGTGTCTTTTTTCCTTCCTCTGATTCCCTTTGCTAAGCTGCCATGTGCTCCTGGCGACCACGTTTGGGATGACCTGGAAGCAGAAGACGTGGGGGAGACAGGCAAAAGACCTAACTCCTCCCCAGCCCACTGCCCCAGGACCCGGCACCGGTGGGCTGCAGGCATCCTTGGGGGATGACGGACCCCGCACGGGCACGCAGCTCCCCACTGAGCCCAGGCACCCCTCCGGCTACAGCAGCGCCCGGTGCTGCTTTGGTGAGCACGCCCACGCCAGACTCTGGCCCTCCCGCCTCGAGCACAGAACCCTCTGCGGCTCTAGCTGGGAAGGCGCAGGCCCCTGGCGCTCCCCAGGTCTGCGCAGAAGCTACACTCGCTTTGCGAAAACCACCAGCCTTTCTCAGCAGAAAGGGTGGTGGCAGCCAGCGGCCTGCCGTCTGCTTGTGCAGGATGTTCTACTCGCTGCTTCTGACAGGCCCCAACTCATCAAATTCTAATAAATGTCACTCTCAATAAATCCTGTCCATGACTTTCTCAAATTAATGCGGGCTAATTATAAGCATCAGTCCCTCAGACAAAGCCGCGATTCTGTGCCAGGCAGTGTCATGGGCACATTCTGTGAATCATCGCCTTTAATATTTGTGGGAAACCCTCGGACTCTGAGTTACTCCTGTTCCCCAGGTGAGCAAGTGCGGGTGGCCCAAGGTCAATGGCCTGCCCCAGTGTTCTCCGTGAAAGGCGGCAGAGCTGGGCCTCGATCCCCTGCCTCTCCCTGTGCCGCTCCTGTTGGGACCTGGCTGCAGCCAGCCGGCCACCTTCCGGCTGTGTCCTCGCAGGTCTGAGAAAGAAAGGTTCCGTCCTCTTTCTCCTCTCATAATCAGGGCACTTATCCTATCGCGGGAGCCCCACCCCCACGAGATCATCTACACCCCCAAAGGCCTCACCTCCAAACACCGTCACACTGAGGAGAACTTCTGCATTTGAACTTTTTCGGGGTACACATTTCAGTCTGTAGCACCCCACACACACCACCGTCCAGTTGACCACATGCTCGGGTGGCCTCGGGATGGCTGCAGACTTCCCAGGGCCTGGGCAAGGCCTGCGGCCCGTAGAGGGGCAGTTGCTGCCCTGACCGGTCTCTATCCTCCATGTGGGCTGTCTGTTCGCTCTTTCTCCTGCTTGAAGGGCCCCAGGGGAACCAGCTGGCCTTGGGACTTCCAGTCCCACCGCACGGGCAGCCGTGGTCACCTCCTCCCACGGGAGGCTGAGAGCCTCTGTTGCTGGTAACAGGGCAGACCTACCCAGCTGCAGGCTTTCCCTTCATCAGGACAGCAGTGGAGGGAAAGAGGAAGAGGTTGGCAGTCTAATTAGGAACAGAAAATGCACCAGGAAGATACTAGAGAATAACATCAAGGCAGTACACGGGCAAGTTCAGGTTTGCACTGGCCCACAATCCCTCATCTGCCGTTCTGATATCTGAGGATTGTCCTTGGCTAAAAGTTTTTAACTTACCCGGTGACAGAAAGTGGCCTGAAGTGAGCCGAGGCAACGGGCAGCCACTGTGTCTTCCACCCAGAGCGCGCGTCCCCGCTCCCTGGCTGGGCGCAGGGCGCAGGCCCGAGCCAGGGGACCCGCAGGGCTGCGGCCAGCTTCCGCGGTCAGCACGCAGCCACGCGTGCTTGAGCACCCCGAGACCGTGAAAGGGGCACCTGGTCAAAGCAAAAGCAGGGCCTTTAAGCCTCCTGGGCACCGTCTCTCAGGGGCGTGAGACACACGGAGGCATCACGTCCAATGTCAAACACTGCGCCCCACACCAGCTCTGTCAACGCCAGAGGGGCCACCGCGGGGCTGCCCCACACTTTCTGCTGTGGTCAGAGGGACGCCACCAGGCTCCTGGCAAGCACAGCCTTAGAGAGCGCTGTGGGTCGAGTGTCCTTATAAAGCCGGCGACCGGACACAGAGACAGACGTGCGGAGGAAGACGACGTGAATCCCCCCGAGACACGGCCCCGAGCTACTGGACTCTGGGACCTCCAGGAGCCGGGAGGGGCAGGGTGCGAGACCCTTCCCCTACAGGGCTCAGAGCTGGCGCAGCCCTGCCTGCACCGTCAGAGTGGGCCTCCCCCTGCAGGACTCGGGAACAGCACAGTCCCGCTCCCACCCAGTCCGCGCCACTTTGTCATGCAGCCACAGGAAACTCTCGCGCGAGGAGCTCCCCGCACCCAGCCCCTGAGATGCTCTCTCTCCCTTCTCCTCTCTCACTTGGTTTGCGGTGGGGTGGAAAGGAAAGGCTGGAGGAAAAAGGGGGGATCGCGCCGTGGCCTGCCTTGGTCTGGGCTTTGCAAGTGTGCCCACCGGAAGCAGAGCTGCATTTGTACGTGAGCTGGAGGCACCGAGCAATTGCTGCCGGGCTGGTTGGTGCCGGGCCACGGCGGGCCTGCTGGGCTCCGGGCGCCGCCTCCAGTGCTCAAGCAGGGCTTTCTTTGCAGGCTTACTGAGCCTAACTCATCGCTGCTTCCACTGACAGCGGAACCGGAACAGCCCCGCAGGGTGCAGCCCTGCACTCAGTGTGGGGTTCTTCTGCAGCCTTCACCCAGAGCCAGGCCCCGTGAGAACTCCACGGGGTAGGAGACACTAGTTCTGCACGGGTGGGTGGCTGGGCTCTAAGAGGCAGCCCTGAGCTAGGCCAAGGTCTCCTTGGCCCCACGGCAAAGCAAAAGGGCACACCAGAGCAGCACCTCCAGCCCGCACTTCCAGAACTGAGAGCGTGAAGACGGGCCGGGGCCTGGGCTACCTCAGTGCCCAACCCCACTCACTCCCTCCGGCACAGGGGCCAAGGTGGCACCACAAGACCTGGAAGCCCCTGGGTCAGTCTGACCCACGAAATGCCCACCTGGAAGCTTGGCCTGCTTCCACCCTTGCCCCCAGTCCACTGCCCAGCATGCCCGCCTCCTTCTCGCCTCCCACCCCTCAGGCAACTGTGCGTGCCCTCCAGGACCCCAGTGGAGACACAGGTTTGGCCTTACCTTTGGAAGACAGCAGAGCGTGAGCTGGTCGAGGGAGCTGGGCTGTGGAGCGGTGCCTGGAAGGTGGAGCAGAGCCCCTCAGGAAGGAAGGCTGAACTGGCTGAGGACGGACCAGCGACACCCCAGTCGGGTGGAAGTGCCCCCATCGATGACAGCAGCGCCAGCAGACCCGTGTCTGAGCAGGCCAGGACCACGCAAGCGCTCCAGAGCCGAGGGCAGGGCCCTGCAGTCTGCTGCCTGAAAACCCCGGCGGCCCTCTCCATCCAAGGACGCGTGCTCCTGGACGTCCTGAAACGCCAGGAAAGGGAGTCAGGAAGGACGGACACACTGATCCCAACCTGTGACAAGCACAACTCCTGGCCCAGGGGAAGGAAGCACTTGGCCATCTCAGGGACGCTTTTCAGGACATTTCTGATTTAATGTTTGCCAACAGTGAAATGCACACTCTAAGACCTCTCTCTCCTGCCTTTTCTCCTTCCAACCTGCCTGCCCTTCCTCTTGCCCTGGAAGGAGGATACTCCCTGACCTTGGGCGTTCCCTCTCCGGATCTCCCCTAAACTCACGACTTTGGCTGCCCTGCCCACTGGCATCTCCCAGAAGCCTCTCCGAGCTCCAGTCATGCAGAACCAAGGGACCAGCTCCTTTAAGTACTTGAAACTCAGCAGGTCCCAAATCCACGCCACGATTCTCCCCCAGCCCTCCTCCCCCACCTCCTCCGTCCTCTCAGGGCGCAGCTCTGCCGCATTAGCACTTAGTGTGCACCCTTCGGTGGCTCCCTCTTGCCCTGAGAAAACCCCACCTTTCACTAAGCACTCAATCTGACTTCCGTTCGCACCCTCCCCCCACACGCCAGTGCTCCCTGCCACAAGCGGTGGTGGGGGGTTGCTTGTCAGCATACCTGGGGGTGCTCCCAGCTACTAAGGCTGGGATCAGAGTCCAGCAAGGTTAAATATCCAGTCCTGGCCCCAAGGCCTCAGGCTCTTGTGCCTGTCCCACCCACCCCTCCCCCCCACCCAATGCCTCTGCAGGGACTTCTTCCTGGCGTGACCTTCCCCAGCTTCCTCACCTGGCTCACCCATCTGTCCCTTAGAAGTCTCCTGTCTGTGACCTACGTCCTAACCCACAGGCCGGGTCAGACGTGCCTCTGGCCTCTCACCACTGTGTGAGCTCCTTGAAGGCAGGGTTCGAATCCCCAGAAGGCCCCCAGGAGTGGAATGGACCACCCCAAGTGTTAGCTTTTCAGGGACTCCGCCTGCTTCTTTCTACAGGAACTCTCCAAGCTGGGCCTGGGGAGTGACGCGCCGGTCGAGCTGCAGACGCTTCAGCTGCCCGTGGCTTACAGGGAGGTGAAGCAGAGAGTCACGAGAATCTGGGAAGATCTTCAACCGCAAGTAAGAGATGGCTGAGAGCTGGGCGGGGGCCGGGGGCAGGGGAAGCTGAGGACGGGATGGAGCCCTAGGGCCTATGAACCCCTGGACCCAAGTTCTAGGGTGGATGGCTGAAGTGCACCCCACCCCAGCATCCCACCAATAGGGTCCTGGCAGATTCTATAAGGTGCTGGGCCTGTTTCGGAAAGTTTAAGCTGAAATACTGTGCCGATTTTGGAAGAAGATGCTAGAGAGGGAGGAGAAAAAGAAATGGAAGCGCTATTCCCAGCCAGGACTCAAAAGACAGGCACCACCTAACAGAGGGGCCTTGGGGACACCTCCCGGCCATGCTCCCCTGGGAAGGTTGGCCAGGACTTCTGGGACCTGGAAGGGCAGTAGGAAGGTGGACCCAGGGAGGTGAAATTGTGGCCCACCTGGGAAGGGCCCACCTTCATCACACCCAGCTGATTCCAATCCAACAGTTACTATGTAAACAACCTGGCCGGTGTGGTTCAGTGGATTGAGTACCCACCTGCGAACCAAAGGTCACAGGTTCGATTCCCAGTCAGGGCACAGGCCTGGGTTGCCAACCAGGTTCCCAGTTAGGGGCATGTGAGAGGCAACCACACACGGATGTTTCTTTCCCTCTCTTTCTGCCTCCCTTCCCTTCTCTCTAAAAATTAAAAAAAAAAAAAAACTGGTATAAATATCCAAAAAAATTCAGACAAGCTGATGAGATAAACAAAACGTACACCTCCAAGCCACTAAGACCATGCCCCAGAAGTTTGATAAAAATACTTAGCTATTTTTTCAAGAGGAAAAATAATCTTACGCTATTATATTAACACTGTTACCGGCTTCCTGTATTAGCGGTTCATTAAAGAGAGACGACTCCACCGCACCAGCTGGAGCCCCCCCTCCACCAGCGGGGAAAAGAGGAATATTCTACCCTGTTTAAGAATATTTTGAAATATAAAAGCATTTAAATGCAAGGCCCGGGTCTTCCCTCCCGCTGTTTTCCAATCCAGCATATTAATTAGGGGAAGGCGGCAGGTGGTAGAAGCTGCGAGAAAGCGCGGGCGCGCATGCTCAGTCGGAGTTTGCGAGGTTTTGCCGCCTCGCGCTGGCCCTCTGCCCGGCCCTCCCGTGACGGCGGCTGACACACCTGCCTCAGTTTCCCTAAACTCCCTGCCACCCCTGTTTACACAGCTTACCGTGCACGTGGGCCTGGACGCCGCCGCCAAGGCCGTGGTTCTCGAACAGTGTGGCAAGAACCGCGGTTATCGCGAGGCCGACGTCCGGGGCTTCCGGCCCGAGCTGGGCACGTGCCTTCCGGGTGGCCCGGAAGTGATCCAGTCTCGGGTCAATATGAAGGCGGTCAGCCGGCGCGTGGCGGTGGAAGGCGTGGACGTGGCGTTTTCGCGAGATGCGGGCAGGTACGTTCCGTCGCGTCCCTGCGCAAGGAAGGAGGGTGGCTGCAGTGTCGTCTGCCCCATCTCTCCTCAGGGATGTCCCAGTTCCCCGCTGAGAGGCCGCCGTGTGCCGTCCCGCTGGGCTCTTGGTCACGGGGTGCCTCCCAGGGTAGCCCTTGCAGACCCGTCTGGGGTCACCCCACCCTGGCACGCCGGGTCCCCTCTCCCGAGCGCCGCCTTCCGTGCGTTGGTAGAGAAAAGTTGTAAAGGTGTATTTTGAGAGTCACTAACGGTTTGTGAGTGCTTTATCTTTCTTTATCGGGGCCGAGGTGGTGACTGAAGGATTCTGATGTACGCCCAGATAGAGATTCACTCACCTTCGTTTCTCCACACCCTGGCTCCCCATAGGTCGTTTCTCCTCCCCGCCAAAAAAAAAAAAAAAAGTGAATGAATGTAGATATGGATGAGAGGGCTCACGAGTTAAAGGTGTTTGGGTCCCATGTTTGAAAATCGGGTCCTTCCCCAGTTCGGCCACTTGCTGGTTATGAGACCCTGAGGCCAAGAGCGAGTCTTTCCCCAGCTTTTCCCAGTAACATGTTCTTTCCAAGGCTAGAGGACAAAACCTTCGTCTCCCTGGGTGGCCGTCCTCTCTCATGTTTTGGGGATGCTCCGTGGCCACATCTGCTTACCTTTCCCTGAGGCCAGAGGCCAGTCCGAGGAGTAACTTGGCCGTCTCCTGCGGTTGCAGATACATCTGTGATTACACCTATTACCTGTCTCTGTATCATGGAAATGGGCTTGCGGCGCTCATCCACGTCCCTCCCATATCTCCCTGGCTGCCCGCCAGCCTGCTGGGGAAAGCCCTGCAAGTCATCGTCCAGGAGATGCTGGAGGCCCGCGAGGAAGCCCCGGCTCCAAGCCTGCTTCGCAGAAGTCTTGACCTCGGTGGTTCCAGCCCCGGAGAAGCAATTGGAGGACTCCTCCTTTAGGGAAAACCAAATGATTCGGGCCTGTGCGCAGACTTCAACGGGGCTTTGAGAGGCTTTGAGAAAATTGCTTGTAAAACAGTTTACACAGAGGGAAAAAAATCGTGAATTAGCCCAACGAAATCTCACAGTCCTTTTATTGTCAGAAGGTAGGAGAATAGTCTGAAAGGCAGACATTTCATAAGGGATTAACTAGCTTCAGTTATGGTTTTTATGACAATAAAATGAAAATCTTGTAATTTTTTTTTCATCTTAAAAGATGCAGCGGGCCTGTGTGATCCTGCCCAGATTGCCGGGGGCGCAGGCCTGCCTTGCAGAGCCGCACATGGCGGGCTGATCCGTGACCAGCTGGCCATGGGGACACACAGGCGTGGCCACCACTTGGTGCCCCCGTCCTGGCCTCCAAGCTTCTGCATCCAGGCTCCGTGGGCAGCTTCTGAGCCACTGAGTCTTAAGTGTTTGTTTTCCCTTTTCCTTCGTAAACTTTGTTTTGAATGGTGGTAAAATATATGTGACCTAAAATTGACCATTTTAACCATTTCTCAGTGCTCCATGGCATTGTGTATATTCACTGAGCAACTGTCATCTCTAGAATTTTCTCATCCTCCCAAACTGAGAGTGTATACTGATTAAACAGGGTCTCCAACCCCCTGTCCCACCGTTACCATGATTCTACCTCCCGTCTCTGGGGATTTCCTATAAATGGGTTCACAGGGTTTGTCCCTTGGTGACTGGCTTATTCCACTCAGCATGTCTTCAAGGTTCATTTATGTTGTAACATGCATCAGAATTTCTTTGGTTTTAAAGGCTGAATAATAGTTCACTGTGTGAATAGAGCATGTGTTGCTTATACATTTATGTTGTGATGGACGCTGGGTTAGTGTGAATCCCACGGTGCACACTGGAGTGCTCACGTCGGGTAGAGTCGCTGACCTCTGGTCACGTGGGTATGTACCTAGAAGCGGAATTGCTGAACCGAGGTCATTCTAGGGGCAATTTTTGAGGACGTGCCGTACTGTTCCCCCTGGCAGCCGCACCATTTTATGTTTGCACAGGTAGTGTTTGGTCTGAGAGCAAAGACTAATCGCTAAGTTTGGCTTCTGTCCCCGTTTCCTCTTTCATTTTGCTTTCACGATGCTGTGCTGGCTCGTGGTAAGGCGTTACTTGTGCAGTGTTTTCTGGGACCCGATCGCCCCCGCGGAACCCCGTGAGCAGCATGCTGTGTGAAGGAAAGGGTTGCAGACGTCTAAGCTCTGCAGAATGTCCGGTTACCTCGGCATGCTCCCAACTGTCACTTTTCACTTAGTCACGTTTAAGAGAAATCATCACCTGGTGCTTACACTCCCTCGTTCTAAGAAAAAGTGTCTGCGACTGAACAACGAGGGAACTTGCCAGGCCTCGCTCGTTCTCCCATCAGCCTGCTAGCAGGCCTGTGCGTTTGGAGGAGGCTCCACAAGACCCCTTTTGCAAGTGAGACCGGATAGCAGAGATGACTGTCCGGGCACTTCAAAGGCAGCAAGTGGGGGTGGGGCGGCCTGGCCGTCGAACGGAGGTCCAGCTGCGGTGGTTTGCATGCAGAGCCTCTGTGCTTGCAGGCAAACACAGCGGCCCGAGCCCCGATGCCCCGATGCCCCCACCCCTCCTTTCCTCTAGCTCCCGTCCTGGACAGTGGCAAGCGGGGGGGGGGTGGCTGGGGGGCTGTGGCCCAGCTCCTGTGTTATTTCAGATTGCCTGGCACTAAGCCATGCACGCATCACAGACTTTTAGATGTCATTCGGTTGGAAGGCCCAGAGCACTCTCTTGATGAATGTGTCACTTCCTCCTCTGTGGCCTCCAAAATTCTTAAGGGAGAACCCCAGAGGGCCCACATCCTGGGCTACGTGGCCTGCCACCCCCTGTTGGTGCAGACCAGGGCCTATTTGGTTATGACCGTGCGGCAGTTCAAGTTGGTGTGAAAACCGCAGCTTCCCGGGCTGAGCCTGGGACTGGCCCTTTAATAGCTGGGGGGTCCTGGGCGCACCTGCTCCTGTGCTTATCTGTAAAACTAATAAAACGCTTCCACTGCATAGTTCTTACAGAGATCCAGGTAGGGAATGGAAGTGAAAGTCTGTCAGTGAGGAGAAACCGCCATAAAAACATGCCCCTTCCCGAGTACAGGCTCTTGGTGGGCCTGGGAGGATAAAAATAGAAATGGCCCTGCCAGACTTGGGGCCTTCAGAAGTGGCACAGTGGGGAGCGGGGCTGGCACTTTGGAGGCCCGGCCCCTTCCTCTTCAGAAGTTGCCCCCGGGGACAGGCGCCCGAGCAGCATTTGCCCGCCCGGGAATGTGGGAGAGATGCGCTGGACTCCTGTGTGCACGCCACTAGCAGCCCGGACATTGCCGGAGCCGTGGAAATAGCCTGCCTTTCGTCATTGGTCACCTAGTAACAGTCCCCCGAAGGCCAGGCACTTCACGACAACGGTGAGCAAACTCCCAGGGTCGACACCAAGCTTGCGAGTCCGTTCTTTTAGGAAGGCCTTTCGTTTTAGGCCCAAAGACTTGTGAGACTCACCGGGGCTTAGGCGTGGCCTTTGATTTAGTCACGCTGCCCCCACCTTGCTCTGGAGCCTCTATCCCGCAGCCCGAGTTTGTTCCTGCCGCGTCATCACCCACGATCAGAAGGTACTGAACCATCGCTGGCCGTTCTGATGTGTCCAAGCATCTCTGGTCTGACTCTAGAACGTTTACAGCTTGTTTCCTTTAAACGTGCAAGCACGTTCCCTACCGTGACCGTTTCCCCGGGCAGAGATAATGCTGTCCGGGTCCTAGAGTCCTCAGCAGGCCGAGGGAGGAACTACCGTTTCCGAGCGAGCCCCGTCCTGTGTGTGCTCACTGGGCTCTCCCCCGCCCCTCCAAGCAGGGGTGCTGGCTGCGAGGTGCCAACAGTGACATGGGAATGTGGAGGTCACGTCCTTTGCCCCAGAGTCACCCACATCAAACCTGCCTCGGCCTGACTTTTGTCAGTGGATGGTGTAGGAAAAGTCTACAGATCAGTCAAAACTGAAGTACAGCCCTGGCTGGGCCGCTCAGTGGGTTAGAGCACCGTCCCAACGCGCCAGGGTTGCAGGTTCAGTCCCCAGTCAGGGCACATGCAAGAATCAACGATGAACATGTAGATAAGTAGAACCACAAATCAGTGTTTCTCTCTCTCACATCAAGCAGTAAAACTTTTTTTCAAAACTGAAATACAGATTTCTGTATTTTAGGTATTCAAATTTCCTTCTAGCTGATTTAATGGAGTGAGAAACGGAAGACCTTCCCGTCCTCACCAGCAATCTGCGTGCCGAGCCAGTTCGGCTGTCAGAAAGCAGGCACAGCCCTCCCGCGGAGCACCTCCCGGTGACACGTGTGAACACACACGGCACACGCAGCCCAGCTTCCCTGCCTCGGAGGCACGGCGAGTCTCCCGGGGGGCGGGGCGAACAAAACCGGAGGCCAGAAATGCATACAGAATTCGTTTATTTAACTTAAACCATGTAGTACTTTAACTACTAGAAAAAAGCAGAGTAAGAGAAACTAAAGTCGCCTTAGCTTCAGCCATTCAAAATAGACAAAGTTTCTTTTTTTTCGTAATGTAAAGAATCCAGAGTATATCGCAATAACAGGAATAAATTCTTACAACAGAATATACAAAAACATTTTGAAATTTTTTTTTCATCTACTGATTTTTTTTTTATATAAACAGAGGAAATTTTTTTTTTTTTTTTAGGAATAATTTATACACAGAAAGTCATCTTATGTAACAAATTGGCCTTGGTAATTACCGTATTTTTAAAATTCTTTTTTTAAAAAACTTTTTTAAACAAGAAAACTGAGAAAATGCATTATCTGCGATGCATCCATTCCATCGCGCCTTCTGGTTTGATTTTTTTTTTTTTTAAATTTTGTCCCAGAGGTAGGCAAACTCTGGCAAACCTCTCGCCTCAACCTCACTGGCTTAGAAAGCAGCAGGTGTTTTTGCCAAGCATCTGTCCCACCTGTGGATGTGTCTACACAACACCAAGCATCCAAATGCAAAGTTGAAAACAGAAAAGCAGTTGTTTCTGGAACTTTCTCCCATGCTGTGCCAAACACCCACATTTCCAACGATGGCGATTTGAGGGGGGAGTTGTGTAGACATGGCCCATAATCCACTGGGAGCTAGAGGAAATGGAGTCAAACTTTTAAAAAAAAATACTTTTCTGTGTGTGTCGCTTTTATTAAAAAGAACTTTTGTTCTGGATTAGAAAAATGTATCCTCTGTGTCGCCTTCTAAACAAATCAGCTCTCTCGTTATATAACAAAGCATTGATTACGATGCGAGGCAGGCGAGCAAGCAGTCTGCGTACACCAGAGTCACCACCGCCGGGGCTAAGTCTGCATGCGGTGGTCACTGCGGACGCCATTAGCTGGGCAGTCCGTCTTTCCATCGAGGCTCCGCACAGCAGCGCAGCTGCCACGCCGGCCAAGCCGGGCGCCCGAGACGGGGCACCCCGGGGCCGCGCCGCGCCACCTCTGCTCTTTCCTTGGCCAATGAGGCTCTCTGAGTCTCTGGTAAGTAGCTACGCGCCAAAGGGAAATGACCAGTATAAGATGATCCCCTTCCCAACCAGAGGGCTCTGGAAGACCAAGATACTGAAGATACAGAACAACTACTTAAATCGTCATCATTTCTTTGTTATACGCTAGGGCACAAAGCTTAGGGGTAGAGAGGGTGAGCCTCGGCTTGGGTCAGGGAAAAAACCCTTTTTTTTTTTTTTGGCATATTGTAAAGCTAGCTAGTAAACAGGTGTCCTAAAAAAAAAAAATGGATCACAAACACACATTTGCACACAGAGGAAAAAAATGTGTCTTTAAATTATTTTCGGCGATTACAAACTACAAACATTTTATAAAATTATTCTATGTTCTTACAAAAATGCAATGAAACGTTGAATTAGTTCTTGTAAACCAGATCTTTGTCAACTGACTACCCGTAATCTACCGGACGTAGGAGCCCTATGGAAAATGCTAGTGTGTGACTAATTCAGACAATGTGTACCAGGCAGATGCGGACATTCACAAACGTGGCCGGACCGACGAGCGATCGTGTTCTCGCGTGAACAAAATAAAATGAAACCCTAAAGCCACGCCCCAGAAATGACCACTGACGAGTGCGATGTAGTTTGTGTCCTTGAAAAATTTGTTGTAACGCCGCAATGACAGTTTCCAATCTAGAACGTTAGGTTTATCGGTTGAAACCAAATGCCCACAGATGACTCTTGAGCCTTGATGTGGTCTGATACCTTCAAGAAACCATCAAGTTCAAAACCTGTCCCCCACTGCCTCTAAGCCCTGTCCCCTTCTGCTCGCAATTCTTCCCTTCCCACTGCATCAGGACCCCCGTCAGAATGGTTCCTAGTGCCTGATCATTCCACTATCAAGGAGTGTTCATCTGCTTTTTTTCCCCTAAATGACCAACTAGTCATCTGAGCTGGAGGCCAGAAATGAAACCCTCTGGCCTGTCCAAGGTCTGTATCTTCAGCATCTCTGGCAACAGAGAGGTTCAGTCTAAACAACATCCTTTCTTGAAGTTCTCCGTACCAACTATGTCAGAGTGAGTAAGTCTGACTCTCATCACTGGTTCTTAACACGGGGATCTCTGGTCCATGTCTCCCAGTGCTGCTGAGCCCAAGAAATGAAAAGACAGACAAAAAACACAAAAGTAACATTAACAAGAGAACAAACCCCAAACCTTAAATGCATCATTGGGTCTGCTAAAACGGGAGGGCAGGGCATGGAGGGTCACTGTCAGCTGCAAGGGGCCCGTGTTTTGGAAAGGAGGTGCCTTTGACACTCGTCTGGCCACCCCTGGAGGACCCATCGGTGACAGCTGAGGACCTTGGACCGAGCATCCTAGCCGCCTCAACCATTGAACTAGTGTGTGTGGCCTTGCCACCGGCGCGGCCAGCGTCATGGACAGCCACCTGCCAGCAGAGGTGAGCTGCTAAGAAAGAGGCCTCGGTGGAGCGCACTGGCCTCGGATTGGCATCGTGCTTGGCTCGTCGATCTGTTCCCCCCACCGAGACACGACAGCTCGGGCCAAGCACTCTGCCATTGGGTAGTCCCACAATAAGCACTTCTCTATTTCACCAAGCCACTTCTCCTACCACTGAAACGTCGTTCCGACTCACGGAAACCGACTGGAGGGGCAGGCCCGTGTGGGCCGTGCGCCCCGTCTTCTGTCTTCCGAGGAGGAAGTTATTCCAACTGCATGTCAAACGTCACAACGTCCCGTAACGGAGACCTGGGTGGTCGGGGTCTCACCGGGCTGAAGTTCAACAACGTCTCCAGAACACACCAGCGCCTGCTGCCTCAGGGAAGGGCTGGGTGTGGTGATGTGTTCACGCTCACATCCGCGCAATGATGTGCCTCAGTGGTTCATGTCACTTCAAGCAGTGAGAGCTGCTGTCGGAAGGAGGTTGCATGGAAAATAACACAACTCAGCTTGATTAAGCATACAAAAGAGAAAAATCCGTAAGCGGCGGGGAAATCAGCACAAAACCAGGTTAGCACTGTGGACAGATGACGCCTTGGTAGAGTCCAGGTGGGTGGTTTGGTCCAGTACAACGACTGCCCCATCACGCAAGCAAACTGCGCTCTTGTCTCTGTTTCTGAAGCATCTCTTACGATGGGCATGGCACTGTTAGTGTTTCCTTTCTACTTAAAGAAAAACCACCGACATCAAACAAGAACAGAAGGACACCAGCAACTTGGACGGTTGAAATGAAACCCTTAGAAACCAGCTGAATGATCTGCGGAAGTCCAGTTGTGGAAACTGGAAGGTATGTGCAAAAGAGAAGAGAGGCCACTAGTCCAAGGGGTCACCTACAGCATGGACGACGAGAGCCCTGATCAAGCAGTATTTCTCAATGACCGTGAGCTCCCAGGGGACTGGGGAGAGGAGAGGGGTGCTCCAGCAGGAGGCGAGGGGCCCCTGAGCTTCGCTGCAGTACCAGAAGTTTCGGGGAGCTGTCCACACTGAGGAAAGCCCCCCCACGTTGCTCAGGTCAAACCACCAGCTGGCGGGATCGGGGAATGCACCATCCACCCCTGTGAGCAGCAGGACAGAGGGACAGAGGTGTGGCCTGGTGGGAGGTGAGGTGCCCCAGAAGGAGGCGTGGCGCTGACCACTGCCCCTCCAGCCTGAAGGTTTGGTACATCTTCGCTTTCCCCTGGGAGGGAGGAGGACATGAGGGTGGGGTGGAGAGAGGAAGGGGACTTTTCTCTGCCGTGCATTCTGGGTGGGATCGGCTGGGAGGTCAGCAACCTGGCGGGTGGAGCTGGCGGAGTGCTGAGGCAGCTGTAGCACTGAGCTCAGGCAGCTCGGAGACAGTGCATCCCCGCCTGGCGCAGGCCACACCCGTGGCTGCATGAGCGGCATCCCACGGAACAAGCGCACACGCTGCGCCTTTACAGGCGGGATGCTAGCTAACAGGCCGTCTGCCCTGCGGCACCTCCTGCCCTCAAAGCCTGGGAAACTGCTGCCCTTCCAGGGACAGAACCTGTCACTGTCTGCACAGAGCCGTTGGTTTCAGACAGCCAGCTCTGCCGCTCCCCGCACCTCCCAGCCGAGTGTGGGGGTGCCGGGCCGGGCCGAGGGCAATCCTGACACCTCACAACCTCATAGCGAACCGAGTTAGAAGAAGAAGAAAAAAGCAACGGCAAGTAAGACACGTCAGGAAAAGGCAAGCTGTCGGAAACGAGCGGAGGGGGGAGAAGGGGTGGGATGCAGCCTGGCCGGCCCCGCGCACTGGCGTGCAGCCTGTGGGTGCGTGAGGGTACCGGTGTCAACAGCCTATTGCCAGGTGCTGAGGAACGCGAGATGTACTCTTTTTTGTATATCCACATATAAAAAATAAGAGTGAGGTAGATAAATGCTTGAAAGAAAAAACCAAAAGGAAAAGAAAAACTGTCCGTCTAACACAGACACACAAAAACACCCTTTTATCTGCATTGAAATTCCTATGGGGGCTTCTCTACAGCGATTGAAACTGGAATCAGAAAGCGAAAACGCCTGTTACACCTTCCTGATTCACTTTCGCTTTTTTCTCAGCTTTTTAAAGGGGAAACGTGGGGGACAGAGGCTAGAGAACATACTGGCACTGAAACTGCCGACGAGCAAAAACGGAGCACTGTGAACCTACTGCCTTGTGTTTGCTGTCCAGTCCCACCTAGCCGTCCTCAGACTTGAGCTTTGTTCCTACTTGTGATTGAAATGTTTCCATCCCAGGAGCCACTCTGTGCTGTCGTCACCCTGGTGAGAAGTGCTCGGCAATGAAACGAAAGACCCCCAGGCCCCGAGGAGTTGGGGCCTGGCCAAGGGGAGGCGGCCAGCGGCCAGCGGCCAGCGCCAGGGCCCAGGTCCCTGGTCCCCGGGAGCGAGCGAGGGCTCCTGGGCCACCGCGCCTCGGGCGCTGCCCCAGCAGCCCTGGCGGTGGGCGCGCCGACACCCAAGGGTGCTGCCCCTGTGCCCCCGCTCCCTGCCTGTGCCAAGGTGGTCTCGGGGGAGTTTCCAGAAGGACAGGTAGGGCGGCCTGGAGGGTGCTGGACCACCTTCCGCTGCACCCTTGGACTCAGCAGCTGTTTCTCCAAGGATGGAAAGATTAAATTATCTACTTCCAAAAAAAAATCCGAATGCCTACTGTCTGCAGTTCAAACTTCGGTTGTACCCAAGAGTTAAAAAAATAGATCTATGTGTCACAACCAAAACAAAGGCCAGGGAGAGAGAGGCGGGGCTCTGCCACAGCGGTGACTGCCAACACCGAGCGAGGACGTGCGAAGGTGAACCTCTGTTGTCTGACCTGAGTGTGTGTCCCGTCTCGCGCGGTAACAGGCCCCAGCGCCGAGCGAGGGCAGGCTGAGGAGAGGGACCCCTCTCGGCCTCCTTCCGTCGCCAGCCTCAGGCCCACGGAGCCTGTGGGTCCTACGGGAACTAGCGGGGCCGGGGAGGGAGGGCAGGTTTATAAAAAGGCATCCAGCAGTTCATGGCGAATCATGTTCCGGAAGTGTCGATTACGGGGAAGAGAGGGAGAGAGTCGCGCCGTCTAGTACAAAGCATAAGAAGTTTCTTGGAGCGAGCAGAGAGGGAAGAAGGGTAGACCTGAAGATTTTCATAGAGTAAATCCACAAAGATAAAGAACAAAAAGAAAGAAAGAAAGAAAGAAAATAGCAGCTTTCTTTTTTCTGTACAGACGTATAGATGAATATCGGAACCGTAAAAAAGTTACAAAAGTGACATTGAAGACGATGTGTATGCAAGTGTTTCGTGGTCTAACACAGAACCGGCAGAGCCGCGAGGGAGTCCTAGGACAGAGAGAATGTCGGCAAAGCTCGGAACGCCGGGCTCCACGCAGCTGCGTTCTTCTCGCGGCGGCGCCTTTGGAGCCGCTTTCCTCGCACACCTGCATGAACGGCTGGGCTCGGTCCCTGGAAACCCCTTCCATCTGTATCCTTAGGGGCGGGGGCGCGCAGGACAGGAGACTGGCCCGTGGGTGGCCTTTGCTGCAAGCCCGTGGGCCAGGCTCTCCCTCCACGGGGCCCGCTGGCCTCAGAATTGCTGGAGCCAGAAGGTGGGGGCGGGCAGGCAGCGTAGGGAAGCCGGGGCCGCTTCTCCCCGTCCTCTCTGACAGCAAGCCCCGTCCTGTCCAGTTCCCCCAGGCGATAACCTAGGTCAAAGCAAATTGACCCGTGTGGACGTGAGACTTGAAAAGGACACCGGGGGGACAGTGAGCTGGAGGGCTTCACCAGCGTGGCTCTCCCGGGAGTGACCGGGGACTGTGCTCGCCCCGTGCCTCTGGAACCCAGAAAACAAGCGCAGGGGACGTGAGGGACTGAGTCCCGGGTTTTGGCAGAATTTGGCAGCGTTAAAATGGTAACAACTTTGGGTGAGGGATGGCCCTTTGGAAATTTCATGTGTTGCTAAAAAGGTTCAAGATACAGTTAAAAAGTGCCATCGCAACGTGTGTTTTGTATAAAGACCTACGGTGACAGGCAGGTGTGTGTGGGAGCAAGGTGGGACCGCGGAGAGGACAGCCAGTTCCTCACTCTGATAAAAGGGGCGTTGTGGCTGGGCTCGTGGCAAATGCTTTTTCCATTATGAAGCAGAGAGAGGGAGAAAGAGGACAGAGAGAGAGGGAGAGAGCGAGAGAGAGAGAGAGACAGGGAAAGAGTGAGGAGACTCGATTCTCAAGTGTTCTGTTGCTATTAAGTGTTGTCAGTAAGGTTCTTAAAGGCCCGTGTCAGTTAAGGGTTTGGGCAGGGAAATAAAAAGCGGCTTGCATATTGAAAAAAGGAACATCCCACGTGTGTTTACTGCAGAGAAGCCGTCTCCCGTGGGCAGCATGGCTGTTCTGAAGATCCACTGAGGTACAGGAGGCTGTGGACAGACGGTTAGACCCCGGCCCCCCCGCCCACCGCGCACGCGCCGGCTGCGCGGGACGCGGTCCGCATCAGCAGGTGGACGACTGGGGCAGAGGCAGGGCCCTCTCGTTCTTGCGGCCTCCGTTCATGTGCGCGTAAGGCTGCCTCTCGTCGAAGCTGGCCCGCAGCACCAGCACGCCGGGGCCCGGGCCGTTCTCGGCCTTGTGTGCCGAGTGTCTCTCGGGCAGCGGCAGGGAGCACGAGGAGGCGCAGGGGTCCAGCGGCACGCTCTCCATGTTGTCGGGCTCCAGGTCCAGCTCCTCGGTGTCGGGCGGCTTGTTCTCGTCGCTGTAGTAGAAGGACACCTCCCGGAAGCCGGGCTCCATCTCGTCCTTGATGCTGCCGATGATCTCCAGGAAGGAAGGCCTCATCTTGGGGTTGTACTGCCAGCACATGCGCATGAGCTCAAACCTGCGGGCAGACAGAGGACGCAGATGGGCCCACCTGCCAGGCTGCCTCTGGCTTTCCGTCCGGGTGGCCCAGTAGCCCCACCGCTTCCCCGGACTTCCCCCGCCCCTGTGCAAAACCCAAACTCTGCGTTCCTGAGGAGGCCACGCATAGGCGCGCACGGTCTGTTAGCACACGGCGCCATTACCGGTGACGGCACTAATAGAAGAACAAGCCAGCACCGGGCAGGAGCTTGCCCAGCAGCCACTGATACAGCAGCCGCTCCAGAGCTGCAATGCAGGGGCTGAGGGGGGTTCGCAGCTTTGCGACCCACCTGGGCTGTTTCCCTGCCGCCTCCGTGTGGCAGGGGACCACTGGGGCGGGGAGCCGGGGAGCAGCGTGAGGAGCCAGGGCCACCATGCTGCAGGAGCGCACGTGGCCCATTTCTAGCGCCAGGCAGAGGCTGCTTACTGAGCTGGAGGAAGCCCCGCCGAGCTGGCGGGGTGGGGGAAGCCTGAGCTCAGGGCCCCGTGCGAGCCACAGCGGGCAGAGGGCACCGTGCAAAGCCCTCAGTCACGTGGGCCCCAGGAAGTCATTCGTGCTAGCAGTGGGCCTGAGCCCCCCAGAGACAGGGAAGCGTGCCACTGGGGTGCAGCCAGCCACCCTGACCCAGGAAAGGCTTCGACCGGAGTTCAGAACGGCTGCGGGCCAAGGCGCTGCTGCTTAGTAACAAGAATGCAGAGGGAGCCAGCTGAGTAGACCTCGAGCAGAAAGGAGGGTGATGGGCGAGCTTGTCCTGGCTGGCCACAGGGCACAGGGGAGGTCGGGTTCTCGAGAGGGCCCTTTCTCACGTGACTCTGAGAGCAAAGTGCCTTCCCTTTCACCTTTGTTCTCACTGGGTACACTTCTGGCTAACAAGATGCTTTTCAACAAAAACGGCCAATTGCAGCTCCTCATGTCTAGGAAGGCCAGAGCACCCCAAGTTGGCTCCCAGCCATCTGTCAGGGTGGCCACTTGACCATCAGACCACCTTGCTTACTGGCCCCAGGGACAGTTACGGGGGGAGAAGCCGCAGGGCACCCGCCCCAACCTGCACAGAGACAGCCCCTAGCCGACCGGGCCGCCACCTTGAACGGCTCGGAGAGAGGCGTCGGTCAGGTCAGGCCAGACGCCAAGGATGCGACCCTGAGGGGCGGGGATGGCAGCGAGGCTGCCGCCCGCTCTGCTGCCGGTTGTCATAAATCCAGTCTGGGTGCAGCAGAAGCACACTCATGTGTACAACACCCGTGGGTGCTCTTGAGTGGGGTCGTCAGAACGGGGACCATCTGGCCTTTGAGCCCCAAATATGGACTATGTGGCCCTTTACAGAAAGCCGGCCACCCCAGCTCTGGTGGACAAAGTTAGCCAAGGCTGCAGGGTGACTCAGTCGTCCCCCTCCCCACTGAACGACCCACGCCCAGGCCAGCACAGTGGCCGCGTGAGGGCGGACGCTCTCAGCAGCTCTCGCTGGGGTCCGGTAGCAAACTTGAGCTGGAAGCGAGTGCAGTAGAAAAGACCCCCTTTTGGAGACAAGAAGCAGAAGTACCAAGGGATTAAATCTTTGGTGCAAGGTCCCCAAACCAGGGAGGGCAGAGCTGGGGTGGACCCTCTGGGCAAGAGTGGACACTATGAAGGCCACCTGCTTCCAATGGAGGAATTTTCTCTCCACCTGAACACAGAACCCACGGCCCCCCCAGGAAACACCCCCTCTCCTGTGTTGCCCCAGGATCACAGGTGCCATGGGGGGCTTGCAGTGATAAGCTGGCAGCTCCCCCCTCTCCTGTCCCCCACCACTTCCTAAAATAAGGACCCTCCCCAATACATGAAGCCCCTCTGTGGTGCAGCTGCGAATGCCTCTCGGGCTGGCTGACTTCCCCCTGAAGAGAAGCGCAGCCAGGGCCAAGGACACGGGATGTGCCCTGGCTCTGCGCCCCGTGGCCTTGGGCTGAGGCGGTGCCATTGGCGGGGGCGCTCTGAGTGACCTCAGCACACACGGGCCACGTGAGGCCGCTTTCAAACCACCCCAGGGTCACAGCCCGTCCAAGCGCCCCGTAAAAGGGAGTCTCTTCCCTCTGTGGGATCTGAGACCTTATTTATACTGCTTCCACAAGAAAACTTTCCAGTAGATTCTAGAAGGATTTATGAGCTGATAAAACTCCTCTTCAGAAGAGCACGTTATTACAGCTAGTCAGCTCTGGTGAGCTGGAGGGTCCTTCACTGAGCTCCTGCCCCCACTCCCCACCCATTTGGGGTGTGCACAGCCCTGCACACGGGTAGGGACAGGACCAAATGGAGCTGCCGCCCTGCGTGACGCAGCCGCCCATGGACATGTGGGACCCCCGAGGCTGGAGGAGGACCGCACTGCCCACTCCCTCCTGCATACCGCCTGCCGCATCTCCCCACCTGCTATGCGCCAGCAGGCGGCGGTCACAGCCAAGGGGCTGCCCTGTAGCCCAGCATTACCGCAGCCTCCGTCTAAGTGCTGGGCGACCGTCACAGCACAGACCGATTCCAGAAAAGGACCTGGAGGCTCAGTGTGCCCTCCGCCACCTCCTCCTGGCAGCCCCAAACAGCCAGGATTGTCTTATGAACCACCTGTCAGCCATGAAAGGCAGTGGGACAGCGAGGCCCACCCAACCCTTGCCCACGTACTCTGTCTTTGGGCAGAAATCCAGCACGGGGCCTGCATTCCATGGGAAAGCCTGTCACAAGGCTACCTGGGCTGGAACGGCCACTCCTGACTGACAAAACTACCAGCAAAAACCATGCTTGTCAACTCCAGGAAGCCAGCAGTCAGCACACACCCAGAGGGGCTCAGGAACACTTGCAGTGAGTATGGTAACCTGAGCCCAAGAGAAGGTTAAGGGTGGGCTTTGTCATCAACTTAAAATACAGAATCGGCCCTGGCTGGAGTGGCTCAGTGGATTGAGCGCCAGCCTGAGAACCAAACGGTCGCCAGTTCGATTCCCAGTCAGGGCACATGCCTGGGTTGAGGGCCAGGTCCCCAGTAGGGGGCGCACAAGAGACAACCAAACATTGATGTTTGTCTCCCTCTCTTTTTCCTTTCCTTCCCCTCTCTAAAAATAAGTACATAAAACAATAAATAAATAAATAAAGCTACAAGGTGAATCTGGTCGCGTGCCACCTGCTCAGTGAACTCATACTGAGCCCTGGACCCTCGGAGGCCTGGACCGTGAGCCTGCCTCTAAGCCCGACCTGAAGGGCTGTGGCTTCACCCGCTCGCAGGTGTCCCCAGGCAGCTGTAGCATCTTCCTGATGCTGAGCTGCAGCCACTGCACGCGTCTCACCTCACGTCACCCTGCGGGTGCCTGTTCAAACGCCTGGGACCCAGAAGGCAAGTGGTTTTGCCCCTGTGGACACCCAGCAGGGCTCTCGGGTGGTTCCCGAGGGCTCCGTGACGTCCCTCTGGGAGAAACAGGAGTCTGTTCTTTTCTCTTGTAACGAGAGAGCCTGTCTCCCACAGCACCCCGTCCTCACCTAAGCTCGTCAGTGAATTCCCGAGGGCGACTCAACACCCGTGTGGCCGACTCGCCTCCTTTCATTTTGTCCAAGACTTCGAAGGGAGAGAAATTTGCCGAGGGGTTCTGGATGGCAAAGCAGACATGCCTCCTGACTTAAACAGTGCATGTCCAAGAGCAGCCCCTGCATGTGAATGTCCTTGTCACTCCGTGCCGGGAACAGGAAGTGCACTGCCGTTCCCACGGCAGGTGGGCTGCTTCCCGGGCGTATTACGTTAGTAGGAAAGCTCCAGGCACCTGGCGCTGGATCAACTGGAGGAGCCCCGCAAATTTCTCAGACTTTTCCCCAAGTCCAAGAGAAAGCTCAAAAACCACCTTTCTCCTCCCCCACCCCCAAACCATGCAAGCACCCCCAAACACACGCCTGCTTTCTGGGACCCTTTGTGCGCTTGCTAGCACACCACCCATTCGAGTACTGGCCTCCCTGCGGCACCGCGCACTCCTATGCGAATTCAGCAGGCACTGCTCATTCTTCACGCTCTGTCACTGCTACTTTCCCCCAAATGAAGATTTTTCAGCATGGGCTAACAAGAAGACAGCAACCACATGCTTCAAAGTGCAAAGCAGTCGGCCTGTGGGGAACTGGGAGTCGGTGGGGTGTGCGACCAGCTGCCACGACCCCAGTGGCCTCACCTCCCGGTGGTCACACCCCATGTGATCTCCACCCACACCATGTAACCCATGTGTCCGCAGGTGACGGACTGCGGAGGGTGACTTTGAGGGCAGGCCACAGCACACGCTGCGGGATCCTGGACCCTCATATGGGGAGGCAAGCTCTGGGGCTGTGGGCCAAGCCCGGCCTGCCCTCTGGTCTTGCAAGGCCCTTGAGCTAAGAATGGTTTTTATACTTGTAACTGGTTGAGAAAACAATCAAAGTAAGAATAATATTTTGAGACGTGACAATCATGTGAAAGTCAAATGTCAGAATGCAAAGATAAAGTTTTATTGGCGCATCGCCAGGCTCGCTCACGTGAGGGCTGCGGCAGCTTTGGCAACCGCGGTGGGCTGAGCACAGTTGCACTCGGTCCTTCTAGAGAAAGAGTTGGCTGAGCCCTGCTCCAGAAGCCAGCTGCACGGCCTGGGGACCCCGGAGCCGCCTCACAGAGAAACTCCCACCTCGCGTGGCACTCAGCCACATGAGCATTTCACCTCGGAGGTGGACCCCACGCCACAGCCTTCTGGCCACGCGGCTCCTGGCTGCCCAGCCCTCAGAAACTGGGACGTGGCAAATGCCGATTGCTGGCTTAAGCTGGTAGGTTCTACGTAATGCTGTAATGCCACAAACAACTAATACAGGTGGGGAGAGAATTCCCATGCTGGGCAAGAAAGGCACCAACTGGAGGCTGTCCTGGGAAGTCTCCTGATGCGGGATCCAGGAAACCGGGCCCCCCGATTCACTGCCCTCAGAGCAGTGGCGCCCCCTGCCCCTGGTGGCCCCACCGCACCCCATGCCCAGGCCCGTGCTCAGATGGTCGGCGGGTCCCGTCTCCTGCACACACACACATGCACGCAGATACAAGAGTGCCAGCCCCCCCACCCCCACCCCCCCATGTAGCTGCACCTGTCCTGAAAATCACTTCTGGAAAATTCCTGAATTGGGCTCAAGGCCCTAGGGAGAGCCTACCTTGTACCTGCGGGATCCAGAGGGATCTCTGAGCCCCGCCTCCACGTGCATATCGACCGCAAGTCCTGTGCTCCCCGCCTACACCCACCACCCAGCCACAGACACCTGCACACCCTGCTGTGACCCGTTCCAGCAAAGACACTGAGGCCCTCCCGCCTTCAGCAGTTCCTGCCTTTGCCAGCAGAGGGGTTTCTCCTACGAACCAAGCCACGAGGCCCCGAGGCGTCACAACTGACCACTCTCAGGAGCTAAGCTGCACGGTATTTGAACAGAAGAGGGGCGAGGAGACCGCTCTGCCGGCTCCTGGAGCTGTATGCATGCAGAGCAGGGCGCACGGAGGTCAGCTAGACTGTGCTCCTGGCCACCGGGGCCTGCCTAAGGCCCAGGGGCACGTCACTCACGGAGTTCATGAAGCTTACACACACTGAACAGAGATGGACCCAGGGGGACCCCACTGTGGGGGCAGCAGCTGGCCGTCCGAGGCTCACCCTACCCAGTGCACAAAGGCATCCCGGCCATGAAGCTTTGCGTACAGACTGGCTCGGGACCTCAGCTTAAAAGTAATCAGCGCCACGCGGCTCCCTTTCCTTGTTTCTAAACACTGCACAGAGCAGATGCTAAAGATTGCTTTCATCCACTATCTCACAGAGATGTCTGCCTCCGAAACCACAGGGCCAACCGCAATCAGAACCAAAGGACCGAGGAGCACGGCTGGAACGGAGGCACCACGCAAAGGACAGGCCCTGTCCACACGGCGAAGCTCTTCCAGCCACCCCCGGGCCCGGGCCCTCGCGCCACCGCCCGCCCGCGACCCCGGGGCACGCACAGCATGTCGGGGCAGTTGTCCGGCTTGTCCAGAAGGCCGCCCTCCATGACGAAACGCAGGACTTGCTCGTTGGACAAGCCCTGGTACGGCTGCTCGGCCAGCGTGGCAATCTCCCAGAGGACGACCCCGAAGGACCTACAGGGAGACAAGAGACGTGAGCTTTGGGAAAGAGGCACCAAGCCGCGCTGCAACGCGTCAGCGACAGGACCTGCGGAGGGGCAGCCGAGAACCCAGCTGACGTGCTGGGAGGCAGGCGTGCCAGGGCCCGCGCGTGCCAAGGACACCTCGGCTGTGTGTCAGAACCTGACCGCCTGGCCACAGTGTCGCCAAGGACCTGCCACACACAACACCAGGAGCCCCTGCGCCCTCCGTGGGTGAGTTTCCTCTCCACCTTTCTCGCTCCATCCCATGCCTGGGCTAACAACACGGGTGCTCGCTGAACAAAGACGCTCAGCAGTGGGCCAGCAGCAGAACACATCAGGGCTCGTACGCTCTGGGCCTACGCAGAGCAGTGGCTGCGATCCGAAAGTCTAACTAAGTGAGGCGGCCCTCCGCTCCCTCCCCAGTGTGTATTTACTGTGAAGAACAAAAGCAGAGAAGGCAGGCGGGGCATGAGCCAAGAGGTGCGGTTTGCTGCCTTGTCCGCCCCTGTGCTGAGGGCTCTGAGCCACGTGGTGAGCAGCTAAGGACTAAAGACACGGGGTCCTGCGGAGGCTTTCGATGCCACCAGGGCCAGCTGTCCTCCGCTAGCCCACTGACAACAGGGAGACCTCGGCAATGGAGGGCGGCCCGCACGACACAGCCAAAGCAGGAAACGGGTGGCAAGGAGCAGGAAACAGGAGGAAAACCGCGCCACGGAGACCGAGCCAGCGGGATCTGGGAGCCTGGAGGGGCTCGCGTGCCAGGGGGCGTCTCGTACCAGACGTCAGAGTGAGTGGTGAACACGCCGTCCTTGAGGGACTCGGGGGACATCCAGCGCACGGGCAGAAGGCCCTTCCCTCCCTTCCGGTAATAGTCTGTCTCGTAGATGTCTCTGGTCATGCCGAAATCTGCAGGGCGGACAGAAGGCACGAGAGTTAGGCTGTTTGAGCAGTTCTCGGGGGCAGGCAGAGACGCAACACCCGTGCTGCACAGGGGCCCCTGCACCCGCGCCCAGGGAGCGGCACACTTAAAGGGGCCGCGTGCCGCTGCCACCACACCGGCAGGAGCAGTGAGGGCCGAGTGATCCCCCCATGACAAGCAGCTACCTGGAACCCGCTGCTCCCGAATGCCCTGAGGAGCTGGTTCTTTGAAAAGCGAACCCCTTGCTGCATTTCAAATGACTGGCGGTTAACAAATTCTCAAGTTCCAGCGTGTGTCAAGAAAATATGTCCTGCGTGGACCAGAGGTCACCTATACGTGGCTTTTTTTTTTTAAGATTTTACTTTTATTTATTTTTAGAGAGAGGAGAAGGGAGGGAGACAGAGAGGGAGAGAAACAGCAATGTGTGGTTGCCTCTCACATGGCCCTCACCGGGGACCTGGCCTGCAACCCAGGCATGTGCCCTGACTGGGAATCGAACCGGGACCCTCTGGTTCCCAGCCCGCGCTCAATCCACTGAGCTACACCAGCCAGGGCCTATACGTGGCTTTGACCCTAAGGAAAAGCGGGCACGCTGACTCTCAGTTACTTGGCAGCGCCGCTCCGTTGCCGCAGAAGAGGGCCTTCACCGTCTAGTACGGCAGAAAACACTGAGTTCCGAGTCACGGCGGAACAAGAACCCAGCATGACTCCTGAGAGACGCTATTTACTAGGCCTCCGGCACTATTACTCAATAATGTTTTTCAACAGAATCCTCCCACTCATTTTTGGAAATTTCTTCCATTTTCCATGTCTCTAGAAGATGTCACATAATTATGTTTGATGGCAGGCTTGCTTTAGAATCCTAGATTATTACTTCTTTGTCAGACTGATTCCCGCCCGGTGACACAACCTTTCCGTACGGGGTCCCCCACACTCCCCCCGCCCCCACCCGCCCCAGGAGGCGGGGCCCCTCTCTGACTCAGCCACAGAAGGTGAGGCCACAGACCAAACCAGTCCCTTGCACTGACGTTGACCAACATCGTTTGCTTGTCGGACTGCCTCTGGGACAATGGTAAGATCTGTAGTCCACGCGGCACTGGAAGCAGAGTTTTGGACCCCAGTGAAAACCCGAAATTAAAGTCTTATCTCAGAATGAGTCCAGGCACATGCAAATCAGGACGTGCCTTTATCTGTTCAAAAAGGAAAAAAAATGGAAGAAAGAAGTCCAGGACATACACCGTTTCTTCCAATACGAGAGATTAATTTCAGATTTTTGGAAGAAAAACCACATGTGCAAAGAAAATATCACTTTAAATATGCCATGTGGTTGAAAAGCAAAGACAGTCCCTGGCGACTTGTACTTCAAAGGGCGAGTGACACCATGGCCGCCCACTCCCGGCAGTGGGGAAGGGAAGGAGAAAGGCACCCCCGCCAGGTGCCAGGGCGGGGGGAGGGGGTGCTGACGGAGAAGGTGGGTGCGCAGGTGGGTGCTCCTGCTCCCCCGGGTCTGCTGTGCTGCCCCTCCCGCTTCGAAGGTGAAGACCTGGAGGCTCATAGAAGGTGAGGCACTTGCCCCAAGCTCTTGCCCATTAGTGGCAGAACCCGGATTTAAGCCCAAGCCCGCCCGGCTCCCCAGCGCTGGGGTAGGGGAGCTGGTGGCATCCCCGTGGGGATGGAGAAGTGAGGGCCACGGGGACAGAAGGGGACGTGAGTGGGGTCACAAAGGAAGCCCAGGTGGAGGCCAGAGGGGCTCTTCCCCGGGAAGCTTGGGCCAGGACAGTGTCTCGGGCTTCAGGAGGCACCGATCACCTCGTGCAGGTGCCTCCAAGGGCCAGATCCAGGGAGGCCCTGGCGGCTCCCTACTGCGTAGCTCAGGACCAGGGAATAGCTGCTTTATGATGGGGCTCCCTTCGCCACCTCTAGCGACTGCGAGTGACCACTATGGAGGCTCGGCCTGCATCTGGAACCCATTCCAGGGAGTGGTCACTGCCCACTGAAGGGCCAACACCAATGGAGCTACCCAGACAGGGCTGGATGGCAACTTTCGTTCCCAAGTCAAAGCCCGCTGGGGACACCATCTCGATGATGTCTCTAACCAGTGCTTAGAATTGTCCGGCCAAGAAATGCCTCAAGTGCCAGGAGACAAACCTGAGGGACCCCGGCCTCCGCTCAGCTGGGCCCACTACCTGGACCGCGGCGTCCACTGCCATTAGGGTGAGAGCCGGCCGGGCCACATCTGTGACTGTGTGTCAACCTGAGACGGTGACACACTCGCAGGAGGCAGGGGTAAGCCTCCCCACAGGTAGCCGAGGCTGCCTCGGCCCCTAAAACACTGATCTGAGCAGCTGAGGACACACCTCCAATCTTGACCGTGAAGTCTTCGGCCACCATGCAGTTCCGGGCGGCAAGGTCCCTGTGGACGAACTTGTTGGCGTTGAGGTACGCCATGCCGTCCGCGATCTCTCCAGCCATCTGGATCATCTTGCTGAGGCTCGGAGGTGCGAAGACTGGGTTATTCTGTCAGAAAGTCAGAAAAACAAAAAGTCCACGTGAACATTTAGGTGTCTTTCCCACCTCACGTTCTTTCAGGGTTTGCAGACCCAGCCCTGCTCTATCTGAACAGCATAGGTGGTCCCACTGAGGCACCGGGACTGGTCCAGAGGGACCACAGCCTTTGCCTCGCGGTCATGCCGGGCACCTGCTGGCCGACCCCACCATACAGAGCTATGGAGAGACACTACCTAGTGCACCCGGGGACCGGCATCTCCTATTCGGAGCAGGGCAAACTTATGTAGACTGAAACAAGCCATTTTTGATATTAAGAATTCTTGGTGGCTCGGTCTCCTATCTGTTTCAACGTTCCTCTTATTTCTACGACCGGAGTACAGGTCGCAGGAAGGGGAGACCCTGATGAAGGCTATGAGGAAATAAGCAGACACATGTCCCCGTGGACACGGTGCATGTCTTTCCCCACAGCGAGCATTGGTGTAAGTGCGGTCTCCTCCTTTCTCTGCAACTTTCCACTACGGTACAAAAGGAACGCGATTAATTTTTTTGCCGTGCAGCGTGGCAGCGCTCAGATGATGATTCTGCGTGGGCAATGAGGGAAACACACTTTTGGCAGGGGGTGTAAGTCCAGCTGAAGCTTATTCTGGAGGGGGACCCACATAAAACACGGATGAGCCTTTCCTCTTTGCAACAGGGGGCAACCAATTGGATGTGGAATTAAAGAGAAATGCCTGCAAGTAATAAACCGATTTAGAAAAAATAATTGTATAAAATGTGTGTACTCGCCCGGCGGGTGTAGCTCAGTGGATTGAGCGCGGGCTGGGAACCAAGGGGTCCCGGTTCGATTCCCCGTCAGGGCACATGCCTGGGTTGCTGACGAGGTCCCCGGTGAGGGCCATGTGAGAGGCAACCATACATTGCTCTTTTTCCCTCCCTTCTCTTCTCTCTGAAAATAAAATAAATAAAAGATATTAAAAAAAATAATAATGTATGTACACAAGTTTCTCCATCCTTACAAAAAAAGGTGCAGAAACCAATGAGCACCCCACAGTGCTTCCTGGTCTCAGAGGCCCAGACTGGGGACGGGGCAGGGGCGGGGCCTGCGCACCCCACACAGCAATCCCGCCAGGCTGACACTGGGCTCTGACAAGCATGCGGTGGCAGAGCCCGCCTGCCACGAGCCCAACCCTGTGCTGCAGGCTGTGCCTGGGGGGGCCAACTGGGATGGGGAGGGGGGGTCCCACTCAGAGCACCACACACAGTAAAGGCCGGGCGAGGGGAGAAGTCAGTGGGGCAGAGGGCGACTCCCGGCCAGGGGACAGGCCTGGTTTCAGAGAGGGCACAGCGCTGACACAGGCCTCCAGGTGGACCTCGGGGAGAGCCGGCAGTGCATGAAGTAAGGGGACCCCCCAGCCGGGCCATAACCGAGCATGCAGCGGAAACAGTGGGAAAGGCCCTAAGGGAAGGGGACAGGTGACCTGCGAAGCCGCTTTGACCACACCCACCTCTACTTCTGGCCGCAGAGACCTGAGATAGCTTTTGAGGTCGCCGCGTGTCATGAGCTCCATGATGACCAGCGTCGGCTGGCCCTGAGACACCACGCCCAGCAAACGCACCTGGGGGGACGCAGAGGAAGGCTCAGAGGGTAAGGGTGCCCACGACTGCCACCCCACCCCCACCAGCAGGGGCAGGGCCGCGGGCCAGCGGGCCGCGGGCTCCACGGCCAGGGTCTGTGTCAAACCCGGCACCTTGGGGGAGCTCCGCAAGCCGGATGGGGACAGGTCACCAAACTCACAGTGTGGCCACTGTCCCGCCGGGGGCTCCAGGGCCGCGTTCTCCCTGAGCCAGGCTTTGCCTCCTCGGGGGCTTGCTCTTACCACGTGGTGACAGTTGAACTCCTTCATCACCGAGGCCTCGTTGAGAAACTCAATGCGTTCGCGCATGCTCGCGGCCTCGTTGACGGTTTTGATCGCCACCCGGGTTTCGGGCTCGTCCTTGACCACGCCCTTGGCGACCCCCTCGTACACCATCCCGAAGGAGCCCTGGCCCAGCTCCCGGCTCATGGTGATCTTCTCCCGGGCCACCTCCCACTCGTCCGGCACGTACACTGGCGGAGGAGAAGGAACGGCACTGAGACGCCGCAGCGACAGGCACCGGGCGGAACCCGCAGCGGGGGGCGTCGGGGCAGAGAATGAACGCCGGATGCCACTTCCAGAGCCCACCTAGGAGCACATCGGGGACACGACCTGCTTGTCCTGAAAGGTCCCACGTGCTGTGGATTTCGGAAGGCAAAACCGTACGCGCGAGTCCTGGTATTTCATAGCCTCACGGGGCCCCAGGAAGTCTGAGGATTCTAACAGCGCATAAGAAGAACCAGAAAGTAGTCCGAGTTGAGACACGTAGTAAGTATCAAATGCACGCCGTCTTTCAAAGACTTGAGTGTGAAATATAATGTAAATATTTCAATAACGTCTATAGTGATTCTCTATTAAAATTGATAATACTTTCAATATATTGGGTTAAGTAAAACATACTATTGACAATTATTTCACTTGCTTCTTGTTGCTTTTTTTATGCAGCTACTAGAAAACGTAAGGTTACGTAAGGGGCTGGCATTCTGTTTCCGCCCGAAGTGCTGGCCCGGTCGAGACAAAGTGTCTCCAGTCTTGCCAAAGACCTGGGGCATCTCACAAGCGCAGGGGCCACTGAGCTCCGGCACCGAGGGGCTTTCGGTGGTGACCCGCATGGAGGGACACTGATGAGCAGAGGCGCCCCCTGGGGCTGCGGCCTGGGCTCTGTGAACTTGGGGACCTCCCACCGCCGTGGTGAGGGGCCGCGAGGTCATGACCGAGCCTCACTACGATTTCCTCTCCACCCTCTGCTTCTGGTCAGATTCCATCTGGTTTAAGAAGATAAATAAACTAATAATCCAAGGCAGGAAGGAAGGGGAAAGGAGGTAAGAAAGAAAACAAGACAGGATCCGTTCCACGAGTCCGATGGGTGGGGTGAAAAGTAAAATGACATCAACCTGCCCCATGATCTCTACGAAATCTCAGTTACAACCTTCACCTAAAGCAGTGAGCCGCCGCCCGTGCCTGCGAGGGCAGCTCTGGGGGCCGGCGCCACCACGCACCAGGGCTGTATGTGCCCAGAGCAGTAGGTGGGCAGCTGTGTTCCAACACCCCGAGTCCCCGGTATTGACCTTTAAGGGACATCTTAAAGGACAGAGACTTAAAAATGAGACCCAGGAGATACCCCCAGTATCTGAAGCCCTGAAGAGTGTCCACTAGGGACTGGGTGAGTCGATCTAGAATTTTCTTCCATGGACGCTTTCGTATTTCCTAGTGCACACGTATTGAGACATTTCACAAATGCAAATCAACCCTCCGCTCGGCTTCAGTGGTTTACAGCCGCAAGCAGGAGGCTGATGCTTGCTCAGGCAAGTCAGTGCTCGAGGGAGCGCGGCAGATAAGGCATTCCCAACACCCCCAGAAAGTACAAAGGGGAAGTCTCTATGCATTTATCTCCCAAAACCCAGGCTTGCTTTTAATCAGAATGAACTGCGCAGCACGCCACGAAACACGGAGTCAGCTCCAATCCCGCTCACTCCCGGGGAGGCCCCCGGAGTCAATACCGTCCTTTCCTGCGGACAGCGCAGCAGCCCTGGCCCGACCGGCAGCCCGAGCCCTGCCCAGTGGCAGTGCTCCGCGCACAGTGTTATCAGCACTTCCCCGCGGGGGATTTTCAGTGCGCCCTGGAGAGGTGACAGGCAGATTAGTTTTCGAGCGAGGACTTTCTGAAGCGGTTTTGAAGTGCAATGTCATTCGGTCGCTCCTGGAGGAAAGCAGCTGCCCAGCACTTGTCGGGAGGTTGAATAAATTAAGTTCAAACGAGGTGACGGTGCTCCCACCTGTCGGCTGGGGTGACGCAAGGGTGCTTGCTTTAGGAGAACAGTAAAGGCATTGTGAAAGCATTTGGCGGGGGGGGGGGGGGGGGGGGGGGGGGGGGACGCAGAGCTGGAATGCGAGTCACCGTGAGCGCCTGGCGTGCCTGTCTCAGTGCTCCCCCTGAACTTCCCGGGCACCCCACACTCAGAGCCCCGCGTGCCGCCTCGCCTGGCCTTCCGGCTGCACAGAGCAGACTCTGCACCGCGGCCTCGGTCCGACCACCTCACAGACGGGGTCTCCCCTGCAAAGCTCGTCAAGCGTGTCGTGATGCTTACCCTACTTAATTTTTTTAAAGCTATTATTGATACAAACTGTGCATAAAAATCTTCCTGCTTATTTTTTTTTTTAAAGAAAAAGATCCTCTCCGTAAGAAACTACTCTTTTAAGTTTGGTGTGCATCCTTTTAGAATGTTCTTTATGCTTTATATATGTGCATATACATACAGGAGGGCATGGGGGTATATGTGTGTACCTACATGTGTATGTATATACACCCATTTAAATTGTGCCTTGACTGGTCTGGCTCAGTGGGTTGGGCATCGTCCCACAAACCAAAGGGTTGCAGGTTTAATTCCCAGTCTGGGCACACACCTGAGTTGCAGGCCAGGTCCCCAGTAGGGGGCGCAGGAGAGGCAACCACACATTGATATTTCCCTCCCTCTCTTTCTCCCTCCCTTCCCCTCTCTCTAAAAATAAATAAAGTCTCTTAAAAAAATACAACACTGTGAGACCTTCCTATAAACTGGAGTAATGTCCTTATTATTCTGTGCTTGACTCCCCTTCAGAGGTGGTGACCGTCCGCCTTCTAGGACCAAAGGGGACAAAGCAAGAAGCCACTTAATGGTCCTGGTGTCACTGGACCCAATGGCCAGTGCCCCACCCCGGCTCACTTTTCAAGGTCTGCATTTAAGCACACTAGGGAGAAAAGACAGCAGAAAAGAAAAAAACAAAACAAAAAAACATTGAGTACAACCCAACTCCCAAGTCAGACCCTCTGAGCCACTTCGCTACGTGGCCCTCGCCAGTCACTACCAGAGGGACCGTGACTGGGCCGTGAGGGTGTGAATCCTCGGCCCCCCGTCAGGAGGGAAGGAACAGAAAAACTGCAAACCCCCAAAAAAAAAAACAACTTGCAGGGAAGCCATAAGCGATCAAAGACAAGCATGACAAGATGAAGCGCAGGCTGCAACTAGTTCAAGAAAAGGTCTGTTTTGTCAGCTGCAGCATACCCTCCGCCTGGATGTCAACAATTTAACAGCTTTTTTCTCACTCGAGCATAAAATTCCAAGCCATTAAACGAACCGAGGACTGTGCCGGCCACAGTCAGCTCTGCAGCCTGTTTCTCCTTGGGGCACCCCAAGCCATCCAGAATTTTTGAGATATTCAGGGAAGTGCTAAAACTTGGATTTAAAAAAAAAAAGTGTTAACGAAGACAGATCTGAAGCCAAAGGTGCCTCGAAATAACGCAAACCTCTTCTCCTAAATTAGCAAGACTCCCACAGGCCCCCCCGCCGGGGACCGCCGCACGGAGAGCAGAGGGGCTTACCGTCCGCCGCGCTGAAATATTCTGGGTTCACGGAAGCGTAGAGAACGCCGTTCCCCAGCCTGCTGTTGCTCCTGTCAGAAAGGACACAGTTTAGACTAAAAAAAAAACCCCAAAAGAAACAAAAATAAAAAAACCCATCTGCACGCATTCCTGTATCTACTTGCATCTTCGTCACGTCTGTTCTGTTTATTCTGTTTTACCACCTATCAGGAGGACGGGAGTGAGCGGAGCTGGGTGCCCCCAGCTGTCCGCGACGCCCGCTCAGGCCCGGGGGCCAGCGGACAGTTGCTGCTGTGTTTTGGCCTCTTCAGTGGCCTCTCATTAGAGCTTTTGAAGAAACATTCATCTCTTTACTTCATTGGAAACAAAATGGGTTGCCTGATCGGCAGGGCTAAGAGATCGAGCTTGGGGAGGCTTCGCGTGGCAGCAGCGACCGTGTGCCGGGGCCGTGGTGGAGGGGACGGTGGCACCACCCCACGGGAGGGTGTCCCTGCTGAACCATCGGGAAACGTTCTCGGTTCCTACGAAGCACACCTGATTGGGAAACCAGGCTTTCCGATCCGTAAACTGCGCGTTTTGCCGCGTACAGTGCGCACCCACGTCTTTGTGCGCATTGCGCACGGGGTTATTATACCTGTGGTGTGTAATTGCTACACCCACGAATAATGTGCATCCTTATCCTTCCCTCAGAAACCTGGGCCAAAACCGTGCATTCTACACAGCAAAATAACAGTATTTCCTCGAGGAGCTGCCCTCCACCCAGGCACACGCCGTCCCCGCGCGTGGCCCCCAGACGCGCCTGTGCGGCCGCCGCTCACCTCTTCCGGTGGAAGACGTAGAGCATGATGACCAGGCCCCCCACGATGAGCAGCACGGCCACCGGCAGCGCGATGATCAGGTGCATGAAGTTCTCGTAGGTCGCTGCGGGAAGCAAGGGGGCGGCAAGGTGAGCAAGCCGCTCGCTTCCTTTAGCAGGAAGGGCGGAAAAAAAACCCGAAAGCGCCTCCACTGTCTCGCCCCGCCCCGGGGGCTCTGAGGGAAAACAGGAGCAGAAACGAGAGCGAAAACTCCGAGCGGTTTGCAGAAAGGTTCAGCACGCGCAGACCGAAGAGTACACGCGTCCTCATGCCGAAGTGCGGTGCGTGCTGCAGTTAACGGTTCCGTGATGGGCTCCAGGAGGACGGTGTTTGCGTGCACGGCAGCGACCCTGACGGAAAGGCACGCGTGTGCTGAAATAAACGCACAGAAGCGCGCACACGGGCGGGGCTCACGCTGCGCTGACTTTCCGTGTCTTAGGCAGCGCCACAGACAGGGAAAACTAGCAGCTGGCCGGCAGGCACCCTTGCCGGAGTTGCTCTGAGTTCTCCCCAAACAGTAGGATGTAGTTATGGGTCTGAGAGCACAGAGCTCACCGCAGCCCAGCCCGTCCCTGTCCCCGGCACCTGTGTGACAGATGTCAGACCGGACATGGGGACGCTGACCCACACCCCTGGAAACACTGCCCAGTACAGGAAATCAGCACATCCAGGATGCAGAGAAGACAGGAGAGAAGGGAGGCGGGGCGGCGGGGGGGGGTGGGGGAGGAGATTTTCGGGCACAGAGTACCGACTGGGAGCACTACGAGAGAAGGCGGATGGGACCCCCGCCCCGGGCCTATCCACGCTAAGCAGCCTGAACTTCTCCCTGCAGGTTACAAGGAGCCAGGCGGTGCCCTGGAGCCCCCAAGAACTGTGTCCCAGGACAGCCTGGAGCGGGCAGGAGGGGGCCCGGGCACGTTCTGCGTTACCCAGCCCGGACCTCACAAAGAAACCACGGCCCCCCTCCCACAAGCGAGGAGGACACACAGAGGTGGCCTGCCCTCTCCTGGGTCACACAGGCCACTGGGCGGCCAGGGCCCCAGGACTGGAACGCAGGCTTCCTGCACCCACTACACATGCAGTCCCCACACCGTGAGTGCCCTGCAAGCTCTGAGCTGGGGCGGTGGTGGTGGTGGCTGCCGGGGCTGCACTCCAGAGTTCTTTATTTTTTTTAAAGACAGGGAGAGAAACATCAATGTGTGGTTACCTCTAGCACACCCCCTACTGGGAACCTGGCCCGCAACCCAGGAATGTGGCCCGACTGGAAATCGAACCAGCGACCCTTTGGTTCGCAGGCTGGCGCTCAGTCCACTGAGCCACACCAGCCAGGGCTACAGAGTTTTTTAACGGGTGAAACTGAGGAGCCAGGTCTGAATGAGAAGTGGGGGCAGGGAGGGCCCGGGCCTGGGCGGGGCGTAGACTCCGGGGCCACTGACTGAGCTCGGAACGAAGAGCAGAGAGGTGCGCTGAGGGAAGCAAGTGTGACTTCCGTTTTGTGCACAGGGACTGGGTGAGACACCCCGAAGCAGCCGCCTCTGCGGGGACGGAGTGGGGCCTCACCGGGGACCTAGCTGTGTCCACCAATGAAGATCCCCCCACTGAAAACGATGGCTGTCATTATCCTTTAAGGCCTCTTAAAGCTATTTTAATTTGTACATCAAAGACGTTTTTATCAAACAGCCCTCAAAATGGATGCCCTGCCTTTCTTTTGTAATTCTTGAGACTACCCTCCAGTTATCACTGCCTTCAGGAAGCCTGTGGAGTCCGTTCTTCCCTCCCCCCCTGCCCCGGAGGGACTGTTTTTTATTTTGGTGTCATCGATGCCACCGGCCAGGCTGCACCGTGTTCCTCTCAAGTCTCACGTTTCCTCGGGGACACGGAGAAACTGGCACGTGTCCAGGTATGAAAAAAATGGTTCGGCGACTAGAAATGGGCCTCTGGCGCTCGGCTGCAAGGAAAGGCCCAAAGCCCTGCGATGATTTAGTCTGGAGAGGGAAGTCTGAAGAGGCATTTCAGCAGATTCAAGCACACGAAGGGTTCCGGAAAGGGCCGTTGTTGCCAGAAAGCTTCCCAGGCTCCCGATAAACAGGAAGAAACGGGCCGCGAGGGTCTCGTCTGACACAGGAAAGGCCGGCGTGCGGATTTAATGTTCCTGCGCCCTGTGCTCGGTTCTGCTGGAGAGATTCTATCAGTGGGGCTCGCAGGGTCAACACAGGGCAGCAATGGCCGCCAAGGGCATGTCATCTCTGCGGGGAGGCCAAGGTCACTGAAGCCCAGGAGCCAAGGCCAGTGTTTTCCAAGACCACAGCCAGACAACAGACCCCAACCCCAGGCTCAGACAGGAGAGGAGAGGGGAAAAAGCAGGCTGACACTCTGGAGAGGGTCCCAGGAAGGCAGTGAAGGAGCCAGCGCTGCATCAGGACACCCAGGATAACTGGGCAGAGCAGGGCACGGGGACCCCGCAGAGAACTGAGACTGCGTTTGCTGACGGGAGTATCTGCATCAGCATCTGTTTACCCCCGAAACCTGCCCCAGCAATTTCATTCACCCAGCTGGTCATTCTTCTGACATGCCACTGTCGGGACCTGCAAATGGCCCATGTGTCTTTGACTGCCAGGAGATAACCAGGCAGGCTGCTGGGTCAGCCGGCCCTGAATTAGAAAACGGCACCAGGAGGGACTGGGGCGCAGGGGACAGCCACCAGGCCCCCAAGCCACTCCGATGGGCCAGGCAGGGCCACCCCCTGTTGTGGAGAAGCAGCCAGAAACGACGTTGTGCCAAATTCCACCCCATCCCCTGGACACAAAATAGTTGAACAAATTGGGTTTCTAATAAGAAAGAGTAGAAAGTCAACATGGAACTAATAAGGGACAGGTGTGTCACTGAACAAAATACGGCATTTTCTTGGCCAGGCCAGAGGGCCTTGGCTATGGTGTACATTTTACCAAGCTCAGTTCTAATGTGTGAAATCCTCGCACAGAACGGCCTTCTAGGGATTCTGTCTTGTCTACGGTCTGAGCGCCGGCTCCGGACATGGCCCGGTCTCTGTGCCACACGGTGAGCTCCGTGTGCGTCAGTCGTGTGGGCACTTGCAGCGTGCGCCCGTGGTTTACTACATGCGGTGTGCGGGGACACCACCATGGCCTGCGGTGCCGTCTCAGAGACCCCGGCCCTGGAGCAGGTGGACCCCGGGTTCCTGGGGGCCTGCGCCCGGGACCTGAGCCCTAACCAGCCCCTCTGAGGAGGCAGGAGGCAGACGGCCGACTCGCCGCTTTGTGAAATGCTTTAGACACCAACTAAGCTGAGAGCGCGGGCCTCCTGCTGACTCCCCAAAAAGGGGTGCTCAGGTCTCCCCATCCGGTGGGTAGCGGCCCCCAGTGCAGCAGCTCCGCAGCCCACGCACAGGGCGCAGACAGGAGTGTGACCCTCCTGAAAGCCGGCCAACTCGGTCCCAACGGAAAACCCGAGAACCAAAGGGCGGGACGGGCCAGCCTGCCCCGGCCCACGCCCACGCCCACGCCCACGCCACGCTCGCTCTCCAGGGCGCTCCCCCACGAGCCTTACTTTTGGCCTGGACGTAGAAGAACACAGGCTCCGTCCATGATCCGTTCCCAGACAGAGAGGTGGCCTGGATCCGGGCCGTGTAGTTCCCCGGGTTGAGCCGGTTCAGCTTGGCCCCGCCGTACTTCCTGTACTCCTGCCTGGGCACGCACTCCCGCTGGTCCTGGGGGGCGAGACAGATGGGTCAGCCGCCCACAAGCGCGCGCCAGACAGTGACTCGCCCGGCCCAGCCTCGTACCTCCCTCCTGACGGGGAGCCCGACTCGCAGAGAAAGGGACGAAACCGGGGCTTACACGGCAGGCCTCCGGGAGCTCAAGCACACCCGGGTTCTAACCCACAGGTGGCAAACACCAGGCCCACGGGCCCGGCCCTCCACCTGGCTTTATCCGCCAGGCACCCTGTTTCCACCCGGCGGCAGCGCCGAGCTCCTTGCCCCTAGTTAAGGAGTAGTTACATTTATTCAGTCCTAAAGTTATATTCGGCCCTTTGAAGGCAGCCGCGAGGCTGATGTGGCCCCCGGTGAAAATGAGTTTGATACCCCTGTTCTAACCACACGTGGTGGTTTGGTTTTTTTTCTTTTTGTGACCAATAAAAGCTCCAGAAAGGTTAAAAGTTAATTAGGACCAATCAACTCTATGCCGAAAAATCATTTTCTGCAACAGTTTCTCGAGGGTGACAAGCCCAGCTCCTGGCATCGTCTGTACCTCTCTCACAGACGTGGGACTGGAAGACAGACCTACCGGGGGTGTCCCAGCTTTTGGGGTCCGGGCCACACTGGAAGAAGAACTGTCTTGGGTCGCACATTAAACACACAAACACTAACAAAAATGGATGAGCAAAGGAAAGGTGTGGAGTAAATTTACGATTCTGAGTTGGGCCGCATTCATAGCCATCCTGGGCCACATGCGGCCTGTGAGTTGGACACCCCTGAGCCCTCACTGGCTGAGCCCTCATTTGCCTGTTTGGAGTCTTCGGCTCACCCGGAGGTGACCCGTGCTGCCCTGGAACCTACGCCAGCAACTGCAGTGGACACATGCCCTGACACGGACCACCGACCCCGTCTTACCTCGACCTGCGATCCGTATTTTATCTCATACATCAGAATCAGTCCATTGGGATTCTCAGGTTCTGGCCACTTTAAAAAGATGGAGTTCTCAGGCTTCGGCTCCCAGGTCACCGGCCCAGGAATGTCATCTGCTCCCTCTGTGTGACAATATAAACACGCAGTGAAATCGGGTTTAGGTCCCCCGGCAGGGATACCAGCACTGGGCTGGCCTCTGAGCGCCCTCCCCTAACCCAAGACCGAGGACGGTGACCACGCAAAGTCCCTGCAAGCCAGCTGCTGCCAGGCAGCAGGGGTTTCGGCGATGGAGCGATCAAATGGCCTGGAAGTCTCCAGAAGCCACACACAGGCACTTCCCGCTGTCCGTAGCAGGAGAGGGAACTGGCACTTCACCTGTCCCTCAAGATAGGTAGACGGCTGTCTGAGCAATAGGCAGCTTATAACTCACAAGGGGACAGTGGAGACCAAGCCAGCAGGCCATGAGGCTACTCCAGGAGTTGATCTCGAGGAGTGAGGGTCATTCTGAATTACGGCTGCTCACTGGGGAGTTTGCCGAATTTGGGAGAACTCACAAGGGACTGGGCACATTTTCCACAAATGGGGAAAAGGACATGTGTGCTGCAGACCAATAGGAGAAGGAGACTTGACCTTGGGGCAAGCTCCCTGCCCTTGAAAATTTGTATGGGGAGACCGGGATGGGAGTGAGGTCCCCATGAGTGGACTCCACCCCCTGGAGCTGCTGGTCCGCCAGGCTGCCTACAGATGGGCGCTTCTGTAATCAGCTGGATCACGCCATACCTGCAGGCATGGTCCTTGCAAAGACAAAGTTGGAAGCGCTGCAGCCCAGCTTCTCGGCCTCATGGTTGCAGCTGTGAATATCGATGCGGTACAGGGTGAACGGCCGGAGGTTGGAAATGACTGTTCTCTCCTTGTTGTCCACTCTGGCCTCGAAGAACGGGTACTCCGTCTCCAGCTCCTCCGTGTCCGTGACGTTGTCCATGTCTGCCACCGTGCTGTTCCGGCTGCGGCTGGACACGGTGGTGTTGGCGATTTGCGCGAGGTCCCTCCGCTTCCTTTCAGGCCTGCGAGGGACAGATACACTCGGCTTGCACGTGCCTCACTTTTTCTGTCTCAGATGTGACTCAAGAGTAACAGAGAGAAGAGAAGAACCTTAACCTTGGAATAGAAGCAGCTACTCAGCCCTCTTGGCTAAGAACCAACAAATAGTTTGGGGATTGCCTTCTTGTCTATGTTTTTGGCTCTCTCTCTTCTGCACACCTCCAAGTCAGCACACAGATGGCGCCCCGGCGCCCAGGGTGCTTCCCTGAGTACATTTCTAACGGCACCATCCTGGGGTGGAGTCGGGACTGTGCCACCTGGCCCACAGACCTCACGGTTAAGCACCAAAGGGGCCCAGCCTGCTAGTCACACTAAGTTTCATCAGGCAGTGAGGGGTGTGGCGTCAGCTCAGACAGATGGGGCAGGGGGGTCAGAGGCTTGTGGTGGTGGGTTCTTTGAGCCCCTCTGACTGCGGGGAAAAGCACAGACACCAGCAGGGAGCGTGGTCCGGACCCCGGACCCTCCTCTCTGAAGTTCCTGCTGCCCCTCCCAACCGAGGCCCCAAAGCCTGTATTTTTCACAGCCCCAGCTTTGCCTCCCGGCGAGACAGTGACCGCCTGAGGCCTCCCCGCAGCCCAGCCAGTGGCAGGGTCAGGGTCGCTGTCAGGGACTTGAGCAGGGCTTGGAATGACAGCTCTCAAAACAGGACAAAAGGAGCTTCGTGAAGTCACCGAGGGGAGCTGGTCTCCACCCAGAAGAGCAGAAGAGGTGGTCTGAGAAGCCGGAGGGGTGACCCTTCTGAGCTGTGTGGCTGAGAAGCAGCTGCCCCCATCACCCAGGGGGCCCCTCAGCAAAGCCCTGAGCCCCCTTTCCTCTGGGGCTCCCTGGGTTCCGGAGGCGGGGCACCGGATCCAGCTGACAGCCGAGCACGTTCCTCCCTCCTTGACGGTGACTCGGTTCTGCCCCGAGACTGCCGTCCTGGGGCTCCCAGGACAGACGGACAGCGGCGGAACCCGCCCCGGAGCCCCAGACGGGACATGCTTTCACGGACGCCACGGGCACCTGGGCACGAAGATGGAGTTGTGCAGGAAGTTCTCGAAGACTTTGCGGTACTCGGCCTCCTCCTTCTCGGCCTGCTTCTCCGCCTCCGTCTTGGGGCAGGCGCAGCAGGGCCCCTTCTCTCCCCCGCACACTTCCGTCCTGGGGTTCTCCGTCACCTCCTCGATGTCGATGGTGCCGTCGGCGTACTTCCGGATGGGGATTTTGTCTGCTTGGAAAAGAGAGGCCCACGAGAGTGGGGATGAAGGCCCAGCTCTCCCGCAGCGAGGGGACGGGGGGTGGGGGGGGGCAGGGAGCCGGTGCCCAGACAGGGCCTGCGTCCTGCGTCCTGTCGGGGCGTGGCCACGGGCTCCGGGCTTCGGCCCCCACACCCGCCAGCCTTACCTTTGGAGCAGTAATTGTGCCGGTACAGGTAGCTGTCCTGCGGCTGTCGCTGCCACCTGACAATGTAGTAGCTCAGGTTGCCGTTGGGCAGAGACGGCGGGTTCCACTTCACGATCAGCTGGGAAGAGGAGTTCGACGCCGAGAGGACATCCAGGGGGATGGAAGGAACTAGAAGGGGGGGCGGGAGACACGTCAGGAAGCGGAACGGGCCGGGGCCCAGGCACTCGAGGCGAAGCCCACAGCTCGGCCTGCGTGGGGAAGACAGCGGGAGCCCGGAAGCGCGGAATGAAGACCGAGCCTCCTTGGGGCGCGTCCATAGAGTGCGTCCCGCTGCCGACAATCTATCTCCAGGCAATCGCAGTGACAACAAACACGACTGAGCCACGCGGGGACACCCCCGGGTGACGGGGGGGTGACATCCACCCGACAGCCAATGCAAACTCCGCCGCTTTCTCATCTGGTACAACTGCCGTCCTGTGGAGCGGTGAACGCCAGCGAGCAGTGAAACTGAGTGACGTGCAGTGCGGCTGAGATTTCCGAATCTCTGATTCGAATGGCAAGAAGCCAAAATGAAAGGGGGACGTCAAAAGGGCAGGAGAGAGAGAGACAGACAGACAGACAGAGACAAAGAGACAGACAAAGACAGAGAGAGAGAGAGAAATAGAGACAGGCAGATGGCAAGAGAGACACAAAGAGGGAGACAGAGAGAGAGCCAGACAGACAGCCAGCCAGAAACAGCCAGAGAGACAGAGAGAGGATGAGAGAGAGAGAGGGCGCGCGAGCACGCTGCAGCGGGACAGCCGGGCGTGCCTGGGAGCGCGGCGCGCCCGTACCTGAGGCGTTGGTGCGGATGTACAGGATCTCACTCTTGGCCCCGTGGATGTGGTCGTTCTCCACCATGGTGAGGGTCACGGCCTTCACGTACACCGCGTACTGCGTCCAGGGCTTGAGCCCGTGCAGCAGGATGCCGGGCTCCATGTCCTTGTTGGAGGGGAGGTCCACGTCCACCATGTTCCAGCTGTTGGAGCCACACGCGTCCTGGCCGTCATACTCCGTCACGTTTTTAAAGGGTCTGAAAGAGAAACCGGCCCCCGCTCAGGGCCTGGGCTCGGGCTCTGCCATTGAGGCTCTCAGAAGCCTTCCCCAGGGGCCTCACACATTCTATAATGGGAATTGTAAATATAAAAAGTGATTCAATCAATTAAAAAAATTTTTAATCCTCCAAAGACATGCTTATTAATGTTAGAAAGGATGGGGAAGGAGGGGGAGAGAGAGAAACATTGATGTGAGAGAGAAACATCCATCAGCTGCTTGGTGCACTGCCTGGGGATCGAACCCGCAACTTTTTGGAGTACGGGACCATGGTCCAAGCAACTGAGCCACCTGGCCGGGAGCTGCGTTCCATATTTTATGGGCTAATACAATTAAATAGCGACTCCAGGTTTCACCACAGTTATGTCGTGCTACCGAATCGGATCTGCAGCTTCAGGAGGAGCAAGTTCTGCAGTTACGAGGATGAGGAACGTTGCTCCATCAGAACGCAGGCAAAAGCGGCTTTTCTCTCTCCCAAAATGGCATGTTTTCACCATTCAGGAAAAACAAGCATAGCCATTTAATGCAAACATCGCCTATTAATCAAGAGTAACTTCTGGAGAAAAGTGACTTTGCTACACAGAAAAACAGCTTCTAAAGTACAGCTCCCCAATCTAATTGCTCACGAGCAATTCTGATTGCTTAAGTATTTGTAATACTCAAATATTTCGTTTCCAGGTTGTCTCAGAAAACAGCAGCGGCTCTTTGGTGAAATTCCCCACTGACGTGCCGAAGCCAGGGCACGGGGCTAGCCGGAATCAGCAGTCTGTCCGCTGAAAGGGCTGGACGGCCGCTGGCCACTGCCATCATGGCGAAAGGCCATGAGCGAACTCCATATACAGGGACACATAAATATCCTGGGCCGTTTCTGTCACTGCTAGAACCGTCCTCAGGGCCTCGGCCCCAGCAGGGGACAGGGAACCAGGTCCTGCCCTTGGTGGCTCTGGTCCCAGCTCTGGGGAAGCCAAGCAGCCAGGAAGCAGACCTGCGGCACCAACAAGGGACCTGGGCCAGGACGGGGACTAAGCGGACTGGGGAACCACCCAGGGAGAGGAGACGGAGGGAGGAAGAGGGACTGAGAGCTGCCATCTGGAGGGATGAGTCACGGCTGCTCAGGCAGGTGAACGTCACCTGAAGGCACGAGATGAGCCCCAACAGGCTCTGGGAGAAGCTGTGAAAGGCACAAGACCTCTTCCTCACCATTCTCCCGCCAGGAGAGGGCTCGTGGCCTCGGGAAAGGCCCACGGGTAGAGGGACAGCAGTCAGACATGGACCTTCCCCAGGGGCACCTTCAAGGGGGCTGACTATCCGGCAGGGTGTCCCCGGAGCAGGGGTCACCCGGCAGCAAAGTGACATTTCAACCCCGTCCTCCATCCAGTTTATGAATATTTGGACTGAGCGAATTCACTGAAAAATAAGCTTTTTCCTTTGGATTTATTTTATTCAACTGGCCCTCCCCACGGAAGCTAATGCCTCCCCAACTGGAGCTGCTGGTGGCCGTGACAGACGCCACGTGACCTCGGGAGAGGAGGGCACCAAGGATGGAGCTCGGACTTCCCCACCCGCCGTCCCGCCGCCACCAGGGACTCACGCTTCCTTGTAGTAGACGGTGAAGCTGATGAGGTCCCTGTAGTCCGGGGGCCGGTACCGGTGCCACGTGATGATGATGCGGTTCTTCCACGTGTTGGTGGAGGTGAAGTGCAGCACGTCGCTCTCGCCTGGGGCACGGGGGGGGGGGGCCGTGAGGGACGGGCACAGCACCCTTCTCCTGCGCGCGTCTGAGAAGTCACCTGGCCTGCGCTGTGCGTGTTCACTAAGTCCCTTTCTGGACCTCGCGGTGGCTTCCTTATTTCTACCGAGGACTCAGATACCGGGTGGGCAGAAGCCGGTGTATGGTTACAAGTGCGTGAAACACAGTTTATTCTTGTACTATTATTAATTATGGCATTATCTGCCATCCAAACTGTAAACCTACTTTTGCCCCTCCCTGCATTTCACCACACGGAGCTCCCAGGGGCTCCTTTCTTCGTCTCGGCACACTTGGTGCAGACGCGAACTTGCATGTGACTCTTAACCTGAAGGAGAAGGACCCTTTGGCTGAGCGAGGTGGCCTTACTTTCTGGCGATCCCTAAGCCTGGGCTCCCTCGGGGGCCTGGGCAGATGAGAGCAGACCTTGAAGCCAGCTGACTCTGACAGGTGATAGCCCCTGATCTGCGCCTGTGCATGTCAGCAAAGAGAGGGGACTCCGCTTAGCAGGCACTTGGCGTCACAGCGGAGGGACACGGGAGCTCCTTGGAGGCCTCCAGGTAGCAGATGTAGAACGGGGATACCTTAGGCACCGGGAGGCACATCCGCACCGCATAGAGCTCTCTGTGCTCCGTGCAAAGTGAGCTTCTGCTTCGTCTTGTTCCTGCGACTAGACTGAAACCTGGGGGGGAGGGGGGGACGAGAGCCAGGGGGATGACCACCCCTCCTGGGACCCAAAGCTCTCCTAGGAGGTGTCCTTGTCCCCGGTGTTTGCCTGAATCCCACACTCCAGCCCTAGCAAGGGGCTAAAGGCGGTGAAAAACTAATGAAACATGCGGGACAGAGATGAGCAGAATGTTGCAGTTCCTGCTGAGGCGTTATGAAGGCAGAAAACAGTTTTGTTTCCGAAGGAAAGGAAACGGCTCCCGTACACATGATCGGACAGGTCAGACGGCTGAGTCCGAGGGGAGAAACACTGACGAACTCAGACACGCACGCAGCGTCTGCGAGAGGGTGTGCCCGGGGCAGCGGGGGGCCGGGGCGGGGAGCGTGAGCGGCAGTGTTGGCTGCGCACAGGCGCCCCAGCTGTGTGCGGGTTTCTCTGCCCTGGAAACTCTTCCAGGGCAACCCGAGTGTCTGCGAGGGAAGCCCAGACACCAGCAACACAGGCCACGTCAAATGAGGGTCATGTCACAGACCCGCCTCCCTCTGCCAGTGCGTGTGCACACACTGTGTGTGTGTGTGTGTGTGTGTGTGTGTAAAAATCACCCTGGAGCATGTAAACGACTTGTTTTTCTCAATACCCTTCCCTTATTAAAAGTTGAGGGTGGGCCCTGGCTGGTGTAGCTCAGTGAATTGAGCGCGGGCTGGGAACCAGGGGGTCCCAGTTCGATTCCCAGTCGGGGCACATGCCTGGGTTGCAGGCCAGGTCCCCAGTGAGGGCCATGTGAGAGGCAACCATACATTGCTCTTTCTCCCTCCCATCTCTTCTCTCTAAAAATAAATAAATAAAATCTTTTTTTCCCCTCAATAAATAAAATCTTTAAAAATAAAGGTTGAGGGTGGGGAGTGGCAGAGGGCAAAGGGACCGAAGAGCTGGTGACGGAAGATGGTTTGACTGGGGGTGGTGGCCACACGGTGTCCTACCCACATCATGTAGCACAGAAGTGTGCGCTGGAACCTATGTGACCCTATTCACCATCGGCACCCCAATAAATGGAAGGAAAAAAAGTGTCAATGGGGGGGTTACAGCGTCCTCTCTCAACCCTACCCAGCCCACAACTTTCCTACAACAGCTTGACGTTCGGGTCGGATGGGAGGGAGGGAGGGAGGCCCGGCGCTTCCCTGGGGAAGAAGGCAGCAGCCCTGTGCACAGACAGCTGGCCGTGTGTCCCGTGAGCCTGCCTTCAGACCTCAGCACGAAGCCACTCCTAGACGGCCAGCACTCTCACGTGGCCACTAAGGGAGACTTAGAGACCCAAATCATCACGAACTGCCCCGCCGCTGACTCTGCATATACAGGCGTATGGGCAGAGGGCACGTGAGGACCCCCGGGGTCCCCCCAGGTGAAGTAAGAGGGGCGTGACCGCAGAGGGAAGGCCCGGACCAGAAGGGCACCGCCCTCCCACCGTGTTGGGGCCGCAGGGGTGTGTGCACTCACAGGAGGCTCTCTCCCCGTTGTTCCTGGTGTTTATGTCCCCTTTGCTCTGGCGCCCTTTGGTCCCCGTCACTTCCTCCATGCGGTAGATTTCAGAGACGCACAGCTTGGGGTTGAAGGCGAAGTACATCTTGCCCGCTTTGATGGTCAGGTTGCGGTGGTCCCAGTCCCACAGCTGCTGCAGGTTCTGGTTGTCGAGGACGTAGAAGGAGTAGTTCCTGCAAGCACAGAGACTGGCGTGAGTGCCCTCGACCCTCTCCACCCACCGTCCACCGTCCACCCAGCCCGCCGGCCACCCTCCCAGGCCCTCCGTGTGGCTCCAGGCTGCACGGCTTTTGCCAAGGGTGGGGGATCGCTGGAGGGAAGGCGGGTACCAGGCACAGGGGGATAAAGGGAGAAAAAATTGAGACAACTGTAACAGCACAATCAATGAAATATACTTTGTAAAAAAGAACAGATAGTCACCATCAACGACAGCAATAATAGGATTCAAGGGCAGCATCCTGAAATCGACAAGACGCTAGTTCCATGACCTCTATTACCAACAAAGAATGCTTCTCACAGCCAAGGAGGTTACTCAAATCGTTCCCCAGAAATGCCTCTGGCTCTTTCTCTCGGTGCAGAGCATGTCCAGTGCGCTGGAAATCCGTCCACGGGAGAACAGACACGCTCTGCTACTCACTCGGAACGGCTTACACACCGGCTACAGGACACCTGCCATTATCCTCAGGGCTCATTCCCATCCCCGCCGTGGGCAGTGTGGGCTGCGGAAGGACAGAGGCTGGGACAGGAGGCAGGCTCGGTGGTGGGCCCGCCCTGGGCCTGCTCCCTCCTGCAGACTCGCCCCGGCCTGAAAAGCCTCAGCTTGTCCCTGGAGAAGATGGGGGAGGAGAAACCGTTCCCCGCTGGGCAGCCCCTCTGGGCCACCCCTCCAGGTGAGAGCGACTCAGGGTCCAACATGGTTTAGTAAGCTCAGAACTGCTTCTCAGGGCACTGGGCCTTGTCCCTGGGCTTTCTGATGAGCAGGCCTGGGTGGGCCAAGAATCTGCATTTCTCACCAGTGCCCAGGGAGCACTGGTGGACAAATGCTGGTCTATCGGACGCTGAGTGCCGGCAAGGGGCTGGGGGTCCCAAGGCGTCCACAGTAAATGCGGGTGCTGCCCCAGTGGATGCACCCAAAAGCAGCGGACCCACTGTCTGCTGAGAGGAAAATGTGGGGACAGCTAACAGTGGCTACAGCTGTCTCTGCTACCAAGAGAGAAGGCCATACCCCACACCAGGGAGAGGCAAGCGCGGACAGCTACAGCTGGGGGTCTGCGGAGGGACCCCTGCAGCATCGCGGCTGCCCTTCTGAGTCCTCCGTGCAGGGGGTGCGCTCCCCAACCTCGACCCCTTCCCTTCATGGCCCGCTGCTCCCCAGCCCCAGCTTCTTCCTGGGCTCAGCCATGCCCTGTCTCCAAAATGGAGTCTGGGAATGGGTGCAGCAGTTGGAGCTACTTCTGAGGTTCACTCCTGGTCCAAGCCACAACCTGCAGAGAAGGCGGGGTCCCAGTCCTCCCTGAAAAGCCAGGACAGGGGCCCCCAGCAAGCCCCCCTCTGCCCTCGGGGCTATGTCCATGGGGCACCTGTCTGTGCTGGGTGAGGCTCCTCACTGACACCTGTACCAGGACCACTACAGGCCCGGCCAGTCCTCAGCCTGGGTCTCATTCATTTGCACAAAAGCAGAGGTTACAGTTACAACAGAGACAAGCATACGTGTGACGTTTCCCCGGGAATTCCAGAAGGATCTCAGAGGCGGGGAGCAAGGCCAGGCAAGGCCCTCAGCGCCTTTTGTAGCCTGCTGACTCGCTGGTAGGACAGCACAGTGTACAAACAGGTGTCTTCTGAGCTCCTGCTGGCATTTACAGCTAAGACCCTGATGCTTCGGTGAACCCACGGAAGGGAGGTGGCGTCCGCCCACCAACCCAAAGCCCACTCCCGCGTATGTGTTTGCGGGGAGCAGGTGAGAGCCAGTGAGCCAAGTGAGTCCACAGGCAGTGCCTCTGATCACCAGCCAGGCCCCTTCCAACCCGCTGACCCATTCAGGGCCACCAATCTGGTGGCAAAACCTTGCAAGCCAGCAATCCTTTCCTTCCCGTAAGGCTTACTCCCTAACACACGCACCCGCCGGAGAGAGAGCGTAAGACATGGCAGAAATGGACCCAGATGCGGGATACACAACACAGGCCATGGGTAGAGGCAGAAAGCGCCGGGGTGCGGCAAGGTGACATTTGCCATCCCCCCCCGGACCATGCCCACCTCTCCGTCACTGCCAGGTGCAGGCGATGCCGCCGGAAGGCAGGGGCTCTCACATTGTCACTCATACACGTGAAGGACACACTGACAGGTGGAACCAGGTCCTCCTATTTTAGGTCCGTTCTTGCCCATGGGATATTTCTGGGTCTGAAGGACCCCGCTGGGTCCAGCTGCTCCCCGGTTCCTGAGTGGGCCCCACAGGGCAAAATCCCCTTGTCGACCCAGAGACCTCTGGACCCATCGACCTGGTCCGACTGCTGTCTCCACCCAGGATGAGGCTTCTTTTCAGTAAACTGACTTCACCAGCAGGGAACAGAACTGCGCCGAAAATACCTTCCGAACAAAACACACTTCTCCCCACGGGAGGGAGCGTGCATTCTAAATCAGGAGTTTGACACATGAGTGGCAGGCACACGGAAATTCTGTGTATGTGATTAACTGCTTTGAAAAGCAAGATTATCTTTTTACAGTAAACACAAACATTTTTTACAGCGCAGAGAAGGCCGGGGGCCAGGATACGCGCACCAATAAAACCCAGGCGTTATGGAGCCTGTCTGTGGAAGTACCAGGGAAAAATAAACCCGGAGCCCTTGTTAAAATAATAATCAAGGCATTCTTGAGCTGCCTGTCAATCCTGCGCTTGTTTTTCAACCCCGGCTTCCCCCGGATCCCTCCCCCAATGAGAAGAGAATGAAGAGATAGTAAAGGCAGAGACTTGCCTGCATACCTTTAACACACACACTCGCAAAAACGGGCGTGTATGCACACTTGGATCTTCACTGTCCCTAAAGGAGCTGGCTAGTCAGTCAGTTACTCAGTAAGTGGGATCTCCTCATTGTTTCTAGGCTTACTGCCTTTACATCCAAGGAATATTTTTAAAAATTCAGTTACTGGCTTATTTTTCCATAGCGTACCCAGGCTCCGTGATGCCTGCATTTTGGAGATGCTGAGAGGTTCTGTGACTTTCAGCGAGAGGATGTATGACGGCGTCAATTAAATCCCAGGCCACTTCATGTAGATGAGAGCGACGTTCCTGCGGCAGCATCTCATCACCATTTGGATGAAATGACGCAGCAGGAAATGACCTGTTGATCTGAGGACCTGTTGTATTGGAATCTTGGCTCCCAGCTTTCTCCATGTTGCAAAAAAAAAAAAAAAAATGTGTGTTTCTGGACAGGGCGGGCCCCCTCTGCCACAGTGCAGACAAACCGAGGCAGGTGGGAGCGGCCGGGTGGCTCCCTGAGGACATCTGTGTATTATCTGCACTGCTGTTCTGAACGCCCCGCACACATTACACACTCGGCTGTTTCACCTGTGGCTCCAGTCTCAGGGCTGTCTGACCGCCCTGGTATCCACATCACCCCCTCGCTGCCTGCTCCCATGAGGGGCGGGAAGGATGGAGAAGCCAAGGAAGGCAAAGGGCCATTTGCCAAGTGTTGAGAAGACAGCCTGGGTCCAGGATTCGGAGAATCGCATTTGGGAATCCAAAGATCCGGGTCTGCACGCATCATCTCTTCCATTTACTAAGCAACAACTGTAGGCAAAGTATTTATTCGGCGTCTCCTGGGCTGAGACAAAAGGCGCTGAGCTCGTGGTCCCCGGCTTACAGAGGGGGGAAGGGACCCCCTTTCCAGTCCTTGCTGACAACTGAAAATCTGCAGTGCACGCTAATCCTGCTTTCATTGCTCAGAGGAGACCACCGCCTCTTTCCGGCGGCCTCTAGGGGGCGTCAGAGCCCAGCACACGGGGCTGTCTCCAGCCTCCCAGCAATCTGCAATGCACCCAGGATTCTGCCTTTTCTCAGATGCTGCCTCCAACCCATCAGCAGCCGGCTGCTTTACACCTCGTCCAAATGGCCCCCGTACCCAGTGTCTGCGCCCACCCTGGGGTCCCAGCAAAGGTGGGGATTTACATTCAAGCGGCACGAGGCGCCAAGCATGCTCAGGAAATATACCCTCTTTGAGCGGGTTTCAACAGCTTTACTGTGGTATAATTCACCTCCCCCAAATCTGCCCACTAGAAATGCAAGTTCCGTGAGTTCTGGTGAATTTGTGCAGCAGTTCAACCGTCCTCCGGAGGCAGCCTCAGAACGTGGCTACGTCACCCAAGTTCCCTCGTTGGGAGGAGGTGGGTCCCTCTCCACCACTACCCCCAGCCGTCACCGATCCGCTGTCTGTCTCTGCCGGGCGTGCAGTGAATAATACGTCTGCGAACATTCACATACAAGTCCTGTGTGGGCACGCTTTCCTGTCTCTGGGGAGCTCCTGGGTATAGCCTGAAACTGCTGAGTCACTGAGTTGACGGTATGTTCTTTGAAAATGTCCCAGAGACGAGTTCAGAGTGCAGCCCTATCGCGACCTGAGCTACAGTAGCAAGAAGCAGGAGGAAGTACCGAAGGGGCTGCACGGTCGAGGGGTGGGGACGGGAGCAGAGAGAGGCCTGAGTGCATCCAAGAGTCTCGGCGCTTGTTACCCACCGGTTCCACCTACGTGTATTCTTTCCAGGGTGACAACCCTTGGTGGCAACAATAACAACAACAAAAATCTGAAACTTGGCCCTGGCCAGGTAACTCAGTCAACTAGAGCGTCATCTTGGTAAGTCGAGGTTGCAGGTTCGATCCCCGGGCAAGGCAGTACATACAAGAAGCAATCAATGAATACGTAAGTGGAACAACAAATCAGTGGGGGTTTTTTCCCTCTCTCTCTTTCTCTAAATCAATCAATGAATTCTTTTTTAAAAAGTACGAAACATTAACTGCTTACTTATCTGATGCCATCAGAAAACAGGGTTGTCCAGATAAACGAACGGCCCTTTATAGCAAGATAGGCCCAGAAAGCAGTGAGGTTCCGTTTCTTTTCAGGGGCTTACCAATGAGCCATCTTACAGAAACCTCGTGTGTGTGCGTTACAAAATCCGGTTCCCACATAAGGAGCAGAAAAACGTTGAGCTTCTTAATGTCCAAGGTATTACTGGAAACACAGAGTGAGTGACATCCTCAGGGAAACCCTGGCTGCTGAAGTCTTTGGGACAAGCTGATGCTGCCTGGACCCCGCTCTCGGCTCACCCACCGCCCCGCTATCTGCTCCAGGGTGCCTCTGTTGCACGCGTCAGCAGCCTGCACACTGCGTCAGCTCAGTCCGAGTGCAGTCGAATTCTGCTCCAGCACAGCACTTGCACTGCGTGTTCCGGACGGGGTCTGGGCTGCTCGGGACACTCCTGGAGACAGACTTCAGCGCCAGTTTAAAAGCCAAGGCTGCCAGACAGGAAGGATCTCAGCAGCGTGAACCTCTCCACTCTCCATCTAAACAATCAGCCGCAGGCCTGGCTGGGTGGCTCAGTTGGCTGGAGCGTCGTCCTGTCCACAGAGAGGCTGCGGGTTCGATCCCCAGTCAGGGCACGTATGGGAGATGATCAATCGACATTCCTCTCTCACTTTGATGTCTCTTTCTCTCTCCCCCCCTGCCCCACCTTCCTCTCTCTCTAAAAGAAATGAAAAAATGCCCTCCGGTGAGGATTAAAACAAACAAACAAATGAAAACAGCCACAAAACTTTCCTCCTATCAAACCAGAGGAAAACACTTGTTTATGGCTCTGAGAGATGCAAGAAAAATCGTATTGCAAGGCAAGGGTGACAAGGACATCTCTAGGAACAACCACAGAAGTGCTTCGGGGTATGCATTTGAGAAAGAACAGGAGACAGGAGACACCTTGGTTTCCAGTCCTGGCCGCACCCTGAAATTACTTTGGAATCTTCAGGAAAGCAAGGAGGCCTGGATCCCACCCCCAAATATTTTGATTGGGATGGAGTCCAAGGTGGGTATCAGGAATTTGGAAAAGCTCGCCAGATGACTCTAACAGGTAGCAAACTTTGGGAACCACTGAAGAGACGTTACCTTGGCTGACGACCAAAAACATACGGAAATGAACTGTCCCAAAATGTAATTTCCAGACAGCGCTCCTCAACGCTCCTCTAGGCCAAATGCCGGGACTACTTTCCGGTACCTGCCTCACGACAACCCCCACACCGGGGCGCCGAACACCTTACGTCATTCTGATGCCACCTGCCTCTCCGGCCGCGTCTGCCAAAACAGGCCCCGGGACGCCCGGACTCATTGCCTTGGCTCCGGTTGCCTGTCCTGAACGGCTGTTCGTCACCCTCTGTTTTCAGAGTGTCTCCGGAAACCCTCCAGGGCCACATCTTCTAGGAAGCCTGTCTAATCACCTCCATCTGATAGCTGCTCTTTTTTTTTTTTTTTCCACGTTCTTGGCACATTCTTACCCTCGAAGCGTCGCGCAAGTTCTGCCTTGTACTCATCTACTGACTGTATTGCTTTCTTCTCTCGCTCTCTCTGACTCTCCCCTGCTTGCGGAGCGGGGGCAGGGCAGCCGGTGAAGGGCTGGGCCTAGATCTCTTCCGAAGTCGGAGGAGGAGGAGATGCGGAGGCATGCGTTGTGGCCACTGCGCTGGCCCACCCCACACGTAGCTGGGGGGCGGTGATCATGTGTGAAGATGCCTGTTTGGCCACGGGTGTGGAAAGCAGGTGAGCGGACCCTTGCTAGCGCCTCCGCTAAAGAGAGACCCCCCGCCAAAGAAGCCTGGAAACCCATGCTGGTCAGGAGACAAGGGCTACGGGCCAGCAACAGGTTGGGAAGACCTGCGGTCAGCCTGCCCTTCCGTCACCTAAAACGCTAATGCAGGGCAGGGGCCCAAAGCTTACCCGCGCTCAGAAATGTCCCCAACACCAGAGCAATGACAGATGTCCTTAAAGAGACCCCACTGAGGCTTCAGCTTTTGTACCAGTTTCAGATCATGAGACGTACCACAAATATTCTTGCATCTAAAAACCAGGCTTTCGTTTTCATGTTCATTCAAGTGCATAATACTTTCAATGAATGCACACTGAAAAGGTAATCACATCATGTACTAATCGCTAATAAAAGTTAATTAAACGCTCCTCTCAGCTTTCTATGTCTATCATGTGCTCAGCCTGGGGAAAAAAAAAATGTGTATCCTTAAGCAGCAGGAAAATTCACAGGTATCAGTCTGCCTGAGAAAAAGTGCTCACCACCAGCAGGGATCCCAGAAATCTGAAACTTCTGGGGGAAGGGGGGAAAAAAACCCAAAAACCTGTGTTAACACTCACTTTAAAAATTGAACGCGACAAACACTAAGCCCCACCTCAGAATGGCAGAGCCCCGGCCTGCCACCCGCGTGACATGGGACACACGGGGCAGGGCGCTGTGGCAGCCTCTTTGGGCCCGCTGGGAGGAAGGCGTTTCTCTGAAGCATCGGGGCTCCCCGTGGGGAGGGCAGTGTGCTTTCCAAGGATGGAATGAGGAGCTACCCTCTCTCCTTCAGGGTATCGGGTGATGGAATTTTAAGAATTTCAGACCGACCCAGAGTTCATCTGAGAAAAGCAGGGAGGCCGCAGAGAGACCCTGATGTGGTAACTCTACCCAGTCAGGACAGCCCACCACTAAGGAGGACCTTTCCCATGCCCCGCTCCCGCTGTCTCTTTCTGCCCTAAATTATTTCCCCAAATTCTCTTCAGCTCATTAATGGATGTCTCCTTTTATTTGAAAGTGTCTGCTACGGCATGACTAGAGCTGTATTGGAAAGGGGGGGCATGCCCTGGCCAGGTGGCTCAGTTGGTTGAACTATCATCCCATGCACCAAAAGGCTGTGGGTTCAATCCCCGGTCAGGGCACATGCCTAGGTTTCGGGTTCGATCCCTGGTGGGGACGCATATGAGAGGCAGCCAATGTTTCCTGCCCCCCCACCACCACCTTCCTCTCTCTCCCAAATCAATAAACATCCTTGGGTGAGGATTTAAAAGAAAGAAAGAAAAGGGAGGAGCGGGAAGAGAAAAGTCTACATGCGAAGGCACACACAGGGAAACTACTGGTGAGAAACCGTGGGAGCAACAGGCGCTGGCTTTTCCGCGCCCTCCACGGACTATTTAAAACCCTTCTCACAAAGCACATCTCTGCAGCCGGCAAAGAGTCTATCAACGGCATGGATCCTAGAAGCTAATCAATAAAAACAATTCTGTGAATCAAGATTTCTTTATAACCAAAGCGTTGTCCGTGCATCTCCAAATCCCTTAGGTCCCAACAGGTTTAAAAGATGGCCTGGTTTCTGTGCGGTAGGCACAGCACCCGGGGCTGAGAGGGGTCACGTCGGGGATGACTCCAGAGACCCCTTTCTGTCGCCCCTGGCACAGCGAGCCCCCAAGAGTCCCCTTGCCTGCGGTTTCTGCGGCCCTTGACCGGTGCCTGGCACCACTGTTCCAAAGCAGCGTCCCGGGGAAGAGACGGGGGACGGCAGGGAAGCCCGCAGGAGGGCACCGCCACCCCACCGGGAGCGGCAGTTTGACCACTGCGTCCTCTCTCCTCCCCCCTCACAAGGAAGGGCCCCTCGCGGAGTCACGCAGAGCTGTAAACGCACCCTGCTGACTCTGTGAGGACCGCCCGCAGGCCCGCCCGGGGCTCTGGGGCACTTACCCCTCGAGTTGCTCCTCTCCTAAGATCAGGCGAAGGTTCTTGAGGAAGGACAAGGAGACCAAGGCGTGGGAATGGCGGATCTTCACGTAGCCCGTCACCACCTCGATGAGCCCCATGAAGTTCTCCAGCTCCGAGGCAATGTTATCTACGGGACAGGGGGCCGTGTCACCGCACGCTTGCCGAACGTAAGGGGGACACACTTGTGTTCTCACTACCGCGCACGGAGAGCCATTCCATGCCAAGTCGCATTCTGGGGGTGACACTGAGACACGCTCAGGTCGCCTGCACAGGACCCACCGTCCCTGGTCAAAAACTGCTTCCCCAGGCCTGACTTCCGACCCCCTCTCCCAGGACAGGGCCAGGGAGGGCGAGTTTCGAGAAGGCTGGACACTCAGCCGCAGGCTGATGAGCAGAATGGAAAAATCACAAAATACCAGACTGCCAATTAGTGAAGGCCGACGCGTCTAGGGAACATCTTTTAATACACTCTGTCAACAGCCAGCGCCGCCTCCGCAGACAAGGGCGCGACTGGATAAACAGGGTCCTCACAGCCTCATTACCGCCTGCCGCCGCGGCCAGTCTCGTTCCTAAGATACCGGGAGCTGTCCGCGTTCAGGGAGCCCATCCCACCCGGCCTGGGCGAAAGCACACCGATGCGTGAGGATGGCTACCGGCCCGCGTTTCTGAGAACCGCATTTCTGCGGGCCGCAGTCCTCTGTGGATTATTCTCGCGGAGAGAAACTTGTCGGGAAAATAGTGGCTCATACATACGTAAAAAATGACATTATATAAACACCGGGTTTCCTTTCATTGTGTTCTGCAGTACATAAAACTCGGGCAATAAATAAGACCCCAAAACTTCAGTTCAGCTCACGCTGGCATTATCATACAATGCTGCACTGAATCGGGTGTCGCTGGACTGATGGGATTTTACTTACAGTATGATTTGTGAAGACCGATTGGATGAAAGGTCGTATTTGACTTTGAACTGATCAAAATAAGGGAGCTGTCCTGGAGGGTTTGACTCTCCAACGAACGTACGGTTCAATGGCTTTCCAAGGGACATGAAGGAGAAATTCAAGCTGTAAAGTCTAGAGGTTGCCTGCAGGTGATGTTTTGAGGAAATGACCTTGAACTTTAACTGCGGGGCTGCGTGTTCTGCCTTATAGTCGAGGGCGGGGGCTGCCCTTTCCCATGGCACGCCCGTCACCCCAAACCCCACTGACGTCCTGCCGTGGACACAACCCGGAAGACGCATTTCATCATTGATGGGGCACAGACAGCGCCCATTCCTCCTGAAATTATCCTTCTCCACAGACTTAATTCGTGCATCACATTTTTATCCTCAGGATAGGCGTATCTTGAAAAGCAAGTTTAAGCACTTAAAAAGTATGTTCTAGGGATGAGCAAATCTTGTTAAAGTAAGAGCAAAAATAAAACTTTACAAGGACCAGGGGGGTAGTAGCAAACTCCAGCCCTGCGGACACAATGTTATCTCTGCTGTGAAGGGCTGAAAAACGTGAGCGGAAAAAAAGGAGCGGCATCAAAAAATTGAAAAGAACTGGCCTGGCTGGTGTAGCTCAGTGGATTGAGCGCGGGCTGGGAACCAAGCGATCCCAGTTCGATTCCCAGTCAGGGCACATGCCTGGGTTGTGGGCCGGGTCCCCAGTGAGGGCCATGTGAGAGGCAACCATACATTGCTGTTTCTCTCCCTCTCCTCCTCTTTCCTCTCTCTCTAAAAATAAATAAATAAAATCTTAAAAAAAAAATTGAAAAGAACTAAGCCGAAATCTGTTTCTGCCATCTCTCAACCATAAAAATAGGGCTCGCTCCTTTACCAAAGAGCATTAAGGCAAAGTAAATTCACAGAACAAATAAATTAGTCATTTCCCCCCTCAAACTGTAACAGCGCTTTCTTCACAAAAGAATTTAGGGGAAAAAAATTCCGTTTCAACCTCAAGGTCTCCTTACTATATTTATTCTAGCTTATGAAACTATCAGAACCTTGACCAGTGGCCCCACTGTGGAGGATTTAAGGCACCACTGCGAGAAGCCCTTGTCCGTCAAAGATCAGAAGTGAACATGTCACGAGCACGTCCAGGGGACCTGGTTCACACAAATGCAGTCCCCAGGAAAGCCACCCACCACCCCTGACCTCACCCTGCAGGGCGGGGGTGTAGGGGTGCGGGGGTGCGGGGAGACCAAAACGTTCAATGAAGAACGACATGCACAGATCTTTTTGGCTCTCAGAAGTCAGTCTAGAGAGCGACTGCTCTTTCGGACTTTGGGACATTTTAAAGCGCCATCAGGAACGCCTCCCTTCGCCCAGTCTCCTCAAGCAGATCCAAGCAACTGAGACTCTTTGGGCCACGAGCCCTGTGGCTTTGGCTCCCACCGGGGACTGCTGAGTCACCCCTCTGATCCGTCGTCTCTTCTGCGGTCTGTGTGTCCGGACACGCATCTCCTGCGCAAGAGGCGACTCACAGAAAGACGAGGAATGTCCCTCCGCAGGGATAAACTCTGGGCCAATGGCAAAAAAAAAAAAAAAAAATCCCAAAACCAAAACCCAGACTGCCTTTCGATGTGGTTTTTTATCTCTGGGGAAACGCAGAGGTGAGGCGTCAAGCACAAGGCTGACGCACCCCGTTGTTTTTCTAGGCCCGAATTTCAGGTGTGAGTCATGGGGGGTGGGGGGTAGGAAAAAAGCATCAATGCCAGAAAACCAAGGGAACCAG